>SZWC01015914.1:41164-67324 GCA_023375785.1 Penium margaritaceum | reverse complement strand
TAGATATAGATATAGATATAGATATAGATATAGATATAGATATAGATATTGATATAGATACAGATGTAGATATAGATACAGATATAGATATGGATATAGATATAGATATAGATATAGATATAGATATAGATATGGATATGGATATGGACATGGACATGGATATGGACATGGATATGGATGTGGATATGGATATGTTTATATACATGTAGGGAAAACAATTCTCTACCTTACATCATTGTTTTATTACTTACACCAGCAATGTCTTCCTGTATCACATCCAACCAAAAAAACCACACAAATCATCTTCATTCTTGCTTCACAATAGATGAATGAATAATAATCCATTCAAAACCTTCACAGAAATTGTCACAAAATCAACATTCCACGTTTAATTTTTATGAAATATCCAAATTAATTATTCAATTATGTTACCTTTAGTTTTCATTTGTTTATGTATGCAAAATTCCTCTTTCCTGTCATTTCAATTATTTTCTCTTTATTGATTATGTATACTATGTAACCCATTGCACCCTTGTGTGCAACTTACCACTTGTTTTTTTTTTTCTTTTTTTTCTTTCTCTTTTTATTCTCTGTTTCTTTTGCTCCTTGGCCAAGACCCGGGCATCCCGGGTGTATTCCGGTGCCACAGGGAGACCACCCCTTGGAGATTGCTTTTAGGTCTTGTCTTTTATTCTTTTTCACTCTCCTTTTTACGGTCGAGACCCTTGCACGTGGGAGTCTGACCCCGTGTAGGGGGAGACCACCATCGTCATGTCGTCAATTGTTCCACCGTCTGTGCCGACATCCTCGGCAGTGGCGATGCCCCACATGTGGTGGCACTGGCTTCCGCCAACGTACAACCCTACTCTTTCTGGACCACCTTCTCCATTCTACACCCCTCCATCATGGCTCCGGCCAGCTGCTCCATCTTCCTCTCCTCCGCCGACTCCATCAGTTCATTCATTGCGGCATGGTCCGATGCTCCAGCTTCCGCATTCCCTTCTCATCCTCGGCCTTCGGATGTTCCCTCCAATGTGATTTTGGCTCTTGAGTCCAGGGGTCACTGTTGTTCATCAGATGGAGCCCTTTGAGGCGCGTCAAGTGGAGAGACTGGGTTGCCTGTGGAGTGGATTGAGAATTGGCAGTCGTTCACCATGTCAAGTCTTCTTGCTGTGACTTCTGGTCTTGCGGAGCACTCTCTTGCACTTGCTTGTAGTATCACGCAGTGCCATGTGTCCGCTTCGTCTCGTGTGTCAAGTGGCTTTTGGATCATCGATTCTGGAGCCACTCATCACATGACGTTGTCTTGTGCCGCGTTTGTCATGTTGGGGCCTGTCGGTGACGTCCGCTTTGTTGGCACTGGCTCTGGCCAGATGTTGCCAGTTCAAGGCGTTGGTGTTGTGAGTTTTATTGATACTTCGGGTGATGTCTTCTGGCCTGATGTCCTCTTTGTTCCAACGCTTGAGGTAAGACTATTGTCTTTCACTGCCTTGGATGATCAAGGCATGGACTTTGTTTCCTCTAGTGGTGTCGGTATTGTGTCGCTGCATTCGTCTGGTCATCCTATTCTTCGTGGTCTGCGTTGCAAAAAATTGTATTGTTTGCCTTTTTTTGCACCGTCATACGCCGCCACTGCTGCCGCTCATGTGCATCTTGCTCCCTCGTTTTCTCCTGTGCACACACGTTTTCTCCATCACTGCCTGTGCATACAGCTGCCATCCATAGCCTTTTGCATCATTAACCTGCTGTGGGACAGCAGCATACAAGCAGCTTGCCAGCAACCTCAAAACAGCAGGCCAACGCGCTTCACAGTTTCTTAGTAGCTGCACTCTAGCAGCAAGAAGCACCTAGCTGCAAAACTCTGGGTGGAACAACTCACTTTTCTCAGACTTCTACGCACAGCAAGCAGCATGCGTGCAGCATGTAATAGCAAAGAGCAGTAGCAGCCTGCGTTGTGCAGCGTGTAACATCAGCAGCAGCAACATCGTGCATTGTACAGGGCACAGACGTAGCAGCGTCATTAGTAGTTGTAGTGACATTGCGCAGTGTGCAGTACACAACAACGATGGCAGCTGCCGCTTTTCACTTAGCAGCTTGCAAACAGTCTTGTTTGGAGTGGTAGCATCAGCGCAAGCAGCGAGCAGCAGCAACATTACTGTACAACTTGTGCAGCTGCTAGCAGTAGCAGCAAAGGAAGCATTTGTGCTTGCGCATCTAGCTATAGTGCAATACCTGCTGTCGCCCTCTTGCACCCGATTCTCTCCCTCGCTCTCATAGACTTCGTCTCTCGCAGTCCTACTGACGTCACAACCTCCGGTCTAACGCCGTCGATACCTTGCACTGGCGAATTCTACCCACGATTTTTGCGTGGGTGCGAGATCGTCCATGTGATTGTGGGTGGTTCCCGACTGTCCTGTTATCCCTCTTGCCGCATTTGACCTGGCCAGACTACCCAAAAAAATGGGCACCCGATTACTCAGGAGGACTTTTCTGTAACTTTTCTATAGGACCCAACATTCTTTCTGTTACTTTGTTCTGTTTTCCGTTTTGTTCCTCTTACAAATAACAGGGGTTTTTAATTCTTCCATACCCTTTTCTTTTCTTTTTCATCCTCTTGTAGCTCAAGCACGTCTATCGTGCACCACAACACTTCTCTTTTTTATAATTAAACCGATTCCGGGTTTTTACCTCTTATCTTTGTATCTCCTAAGGAAATTTACAGCACCTCTCAACCCATCCCATCTCACCGTTCCTCTTGGCAGGATGTTACCGTGGCTGGGGCCACTTCTTGGCCACTACCTCACACACGCGACCTTTTGCATCGCCTATTGACAATGTTCTTCACTCTCTTCCTCTTCATCTGCGATCCTTGGGCATGCTAAGACCACAGCCGGGATCACCTCCACGTAATTTTCCAGACCATGTGCTCCCGTTGCTTGCATCTATGCCACCGGGAGCCAGTGTACCTTACGCTCCCTCTCACCACCAGCTACCTCCGGGTACAGTGCTTCTACCACCGATACCACCACCTCATGGTGGTGCTGGCTAGTCACTCCTGTGGTCGGTTTCTTCACCACCAGGAGAGAGCGTTCCCTTCACTCCGCCATGTCACCAGCCTACCGGCACAGTGACCCGGCTTATGGCACCACCCTCTCTTGGATACCCTGGCCAGCTTCCTCTATGGGCGGCTTCCACTCCGACCGGAGCCGGCGCTCAACACGCCTCCGCGTGTCATCAACCTGAAGGCTTGGTGCTTGGACCACCTCAACCCACTGGTCAGCCTTCTCCATGGTCCTTCTCGTCACCACCAAGAGAGGACGCTCTCCACGCTCATCCGCATCATCCTCCGCCTTCAGGGATTGATTTTTGGCTGCCAGCACCACTTTTCAGTGATGCTGCTCTCCAGCCACTCCCGTGGTCGGTCTGTACACCTCTGGGACACGGCATTCTCCATCCTCCCCATCATGACTCTCATAGGATTGGTCATCTTCTTCCCCAACAGGGTCCAACTCTTTGTGGGTTTGCCTGCCACTTCTGTGGGGATGGACGCCACGGTTGGCGCCAGTGTCACCTGCGTCCCAGTAGGTGGCATCCATCCTGGCTCCAACCTCGTGAGTCCCCTCACACTCCACATTATAGAGACCTACCTCATTCGTCCGTTCCTCACACCGGTACTCTGGCGATCTTGTACATCGAGCTCTAGAGTCTGCAGCACATGATGCAGCAGGTGAGGGACTACCTCTTCTCCCATCAGGTTGATTCTTCCTATTCCGCGTCGTCCTCATCTTCCTCATCTTCTTTTGAGGGACCTTCCCCAGTTGCACTAGACCTTTCTTCTCAGTCCTTGGCTATTCTCTCCATCCTACGCTCCATTGGTGTCATGCCCCCTCCCGGCCATTCTTCTGCTCGACGAAGTCATCGCCCAACGCGTCATGTTCGTCTCACCTCTGGCACGTCGTCATCTTCACCGGCTTCTGTTGTTGCACCGGTTGAGGGGGGTATGTGCATCCGTCCACTTCGACATCAACTACTCCAGTGAGCACCGAGGATGGAGCAGGAGCACCTAGTATTGCATCTGTTGGAGCAGGTCCATAAGAAGTTGCAGCATCAGACACATCCACACAATCTACATGCACACTTCCGGCATCCTCTACAATACCAGCTGTATCAGCTGGTACAGCTGTACTTGCTGCACCAGCTGTCCCACCTACCATATTACCGCAATTATTCAGAAGGAAAATAATTATGACCATTTCCAATCCCGGTTGTTTACTCCTCCTGGGTGCTTCTATAACGGTTGCAAATTAGTCCTCCATAGGCTTTGAATTAATACGGGAAAAACCCCCTCGAGGGTTACTTCGAGTGAGGGCAACACCCCACAAAGCGTGGACGTCGCGTGGACGTTGATAACGTCCATGCACGAGAGACCATTGATTTCCTTACTCGATTTCGAGCAAGCAAATTTGGATGCCCAACGCACCTCATACTGGTGATTTTCACACACGAGGAGATGACACCGCCGGGTCACTTCGAGTTTGAGTGGTACTGAATTTCTTGAGGGCACTTCCATGACGGTACCAAACTAGGTTCTTCAAAAATTAAAAACAGAAAACACCTTCACAAAAATACTTCCAAATAATTGTGATATTTCGGTATTGCATCGCCAGCAAGAGGATCCTCGACGGCTTCTACAACTTTAGCAGTAGCAGCAGCACCAGACGCATCCACATAGTCTACATCCACGCTTTCTATATCATTTACAGTACCGGCTTCATCAGCTGGCATACCTGCAATTGCTACATCAGTTACCCCACCTGTTGCAACGCCAACAGCATCATCCTCTATAGCATCTACATCTTTAGTAGGATCAGCTGCATCAGTCCTCTCTATAGCACCTGCTCCACTTACAACATCAGTTGCATCAGTTGTGCCAGCTGCACCAGCAGCACCAGCTGCTTCATCTGCTCCATCTGCTTCTTCACCAATAGCCGCAACATCAACGTCATATGTTGCATCCATAGATTCATCGGCATCAGCCTCTCCTATAGCACGCGCTTTGTTTACAACACCAACTACATCAGATGTCACAACTGCACCAGCAGCACCACCTGCTCCATCTACTTGTTCACCAGCAGCCGTAGCATTGACGTCATCTATTGTATCCATAGCTTCATCTGCATCAGCCTCTTCTGCGGCACCTGCTTCTCTTACAACACCGGCTGTATCAGATGTGACAGCTACGCCAGTAGCACCACCTGGTCCATCTACTTCTTCACCAGCAGCGGTAGCATTGGTGTCATTTGCTGCATCCACAGCTCCATGAGCACCAGCCTCTCCTACAGTACCTGCTTCTCTTACAGCACCAGCTTTATCAGCTGTGACAGCTATTCCAGCAGCACGAGCTGCTCCATCTTCCACTATAGTTGTGTCATCAGCTTCCTCTTCAGTGTTAGCTTCTTCCTCTACATCGACTTCATCAGCTGTATTGACACCACTATTAGCATCAGGTACTTTACTAGCTTCTGTGATGGCTACATCTTCTACACCCTTAGCGTCGACTACACCAGCTGTATCTGGTGCATATGTAGTGCTTTCATCTTTCACATGAGCTCCATCTTCTGCATCAGCGATAGCACCTACGTCTTCAGCAACACCACCCTCTGGGACAGTAACTGCATCTATTAAATTGACATCGCCTTCAACACAGACATCATCAGCCACACCTACTGCATCAACAGCACTAGCTGCATCAGTAGTACCACCTACACCAGCTACATCACCTGTTTTGACGTCATTGATACCATCTCAGGCATCAGGTACATGAACAGCAACAGATTCATCGGCAGTACCTACTGCATCTACAATATTACCTACATGAGCATCATTGGCCACATGAGCAGCCTCAACAGCATCGACTGCATCAGCTGTGTCTTCTGTTCCCTCAGTTGTCAGTGATCATGCAATAGCTGAAAGAGACATCATTATGAAGTCTGAGATCTTGGGGGGGCACTGGAGTCTTGCCCACCTATGGCAGTGAATTTAGGGTCATGTCTCTACACCAGGATGACAGCACCTAGTCATTCTTGTCCAAGATGCCGTGCTGAGGAGGACGAGATTTGTTCCCATATGAGTGCGCAGGAGACTTACGTCGATACCACTTGAGAGATATTGTCCGGGGATATCCCTCCATCACAGGATGCACCAGGATACACATTCACAGGGGACATGGAAAGGATCGATTGCATATAGATGTCTAGAGAGTGTGGGCTGAGGGATACAGAGGAGTGGTTGAATGCACTACAAGATGCTGTTGTTATTTGGATGCCCCTTGGCCACTAGTCTCCAGAATTGGCAAGTAGTGGACGGACCAGGCATGCACTGCTCATGTAGAGAAAGTCCCCTGGGTCCGGTCCAACAGGCCAGGCATGCACTGTCCTTGTTCAAGGATAAGTCCCCTGGGTTTCTGATGATGGCTATGCAGATTGTCAATCTGACCGTACCGATGCAGGTGTCAAACCGTCAGCTATCCAGTTTTCGGGCTGATCCAACGGTCGGATTGGAAGATGCAAGATGTGCCTTGGATCACGAGATGACTTCCCTGATTGAGGGGATGACCTCCTTAATTTAAGGAGTGACATTGGCCGAGGCACGCACGCTTCGGCTTAGCCGAGGTGCACTTGCTTCGGCTGCCAAAGGCACTCCTCAGCTATTTATGCCTTGTACTTGCCATTGTCTCAACTACTCCTTCGCTTGATGTCTCTTGTTTGATCTGTGCGCTTGAGACTGAGCTTGATATGAACTGCTAAGGTGGTTGTAATCTTTCTCGTGTGAGAGTGCTGATTTACTCTGTTTGGCTCTCACACCAAGGAAGGAGAAGGCTTAAGGTGCGGGAGCCCCTACGACCTTGAGCGAAAGCACCTCGGTAACTAGGTCTCACCTGAGGCATAGTCAATTCCTTGGGGTTGATCGTGATCCTTGGGTGAAATTCCCTTGGACGGTCGGCAGTTGCCATTGTGTCGGGGCTGTTTTCTAGACCGGAGCCTCAGGCCACGTGACTCAGGAATGACAAAAGGGTTATGGGCCCACGCCTAGTGTGAGACTTAGTTGCGAAAAGCATACAGGTTGCTCAGTAGCTCAGCAAACGTGAGGAGCGCAGATGCTCTATCACACCTACAGGTGCTCCTCATCGGCCCTTTGTCCAAGACCTCTCATCAGCCTGACATCGGCTCCATCAGCCAAACATCGGCATCAACAGCAGGTGTAGCAGAGCGGCTTCAACCGAACCAGATTCAACTCAACCGCAGGTACCATGGCTCCACCTACCGCCGAGGAGAAAGGCAAGAGTTTCGTCGAGGAAGGCTAGTCAACCAGCACACCTGTGGCCACCACTGGAGCTGTGATGTCCACAGTAGAGGCAGGGAGTGGCATTCATGTACCCATCCCGAAATTCTATGGGACAGGGTTCTCACTCTGGAAGTGGCAGTTTGATATCATAGTCGATGACCGTGATCTCCTCCCCTATTTCACAGGGGAGGCTGCTCAACCACTTTCATCCCAACCAGAGGAGCTGGCAGTGTGGAAGCGGGCCAACAAGAAATGCATGGCCATTCTGGTCTCACCACTGCAGCAACATCTGCTCTCTCATATCTCCGGCCTCACAAACGCAGCTGAGGCATACAAGAAACTCTGCAAGACCTACCAGAGTGACTCCTTCGCCAACCATTTGTTCATCCTCCAGAAGTTGCTTAGGATGCACCTGACTGAGGGCGAGGACGTCCTAAAATTCTTGTAGTAGTTTGACACTCTCCTTTAGCAAGCCAGTAACATGGGATGGAGCCTTGAAGCCGATATGCAGGGGATGATTCTCCTCATGGCTCTTCCACCAAGCTCGAGCCACATGATCACTGTGATTGGTGGCTGGCCAGAGGACCACGTGAAGTACTCCAACATCTCAGAGTACATCCACAATGAGGCTATGCGGCATAGCCATAGCGAGGCCAACATCGCAGCCTATGCTAAGGGTGCAGGCAGGCAGCAGCAGCACTAGCAACTCAGGGCAGAAGTAGGGGATAGGCGGCAAGGGGAAGGGCAAGCGACGGCCTGGAAACTGCCATAACTGGGGCAAGGCAGGGTACTGGGCATGCGAGTGCCGTGCTCCTAAGAAGGAAGGGGTCACGGAAGAGGGAGAGAAGGGTGACAAGGGAGGCAAGGGTGGGAAGCAACCCACCGCACTGATGGCACATGGCATAAGTGGCGCTGGATATGCACTCCTTAAGCCAGGGGCCTTTGCACTTGACTCTAGCACAAATCACCATTCCATCAACGACAAACGGGGGTTCATCCCCATGGATCCCTGCCACCTCAACTTCTGTTGTGCTAATAGGAGGGTGGAACCAGCTGAAGGGGTGGGTGACAAGCTGGTCACCATCCAGGTGAATGGCCAAGAGGAGGAGCTCAAGCTCACCGAGGCAATCTATCTGCCCAACTTCGCTGTCAACCTACTCTCTGTCGGCAAGATTGCTGACCAAGACATGACTGTCGTCTTCGACAAGAACAGGGTCGTCATACATCCCACGTCGGCAGTGAAAATATAGTATGCTGCAAAGAGTGTGGTGGCCGAGGTTCCACGTGTGGACGGCCTCTACATCCTCCAAACCAAGGTGGAGGGTGCTGCCGAAGCTGGGACAGCCATGACTGCTGGGGAAAGTCAGGTGGTAGAGGCAGAAAGCAGCCACCCGTCAACAGCAGCAGATTTAACAAAAGCAGTGGAAGCTGCGGCACCCACCCAACCTGAAGCAGTCGATGAGGCTGCCACGGCATCGGAAGCGAACTGTGGCCAAGACCTTTGGCACAGGCGCTTGGTCCATGCCGCCCATTCCACGTTGGTGACAATGGGCAAGCACGAGCTAGTGCGGGGCTTGGCCTTGGGGAAGGGAGAGGGTGCGGGGAAGGGAAAGAACGTATGTGAGGCCTACCTCATGGGCAAGGCTAAGAGGAAAGGACGCAAGGGGAACAAGCACAGAAATCTGGCGAGTGAACCTCTTGAGTTGGTCCACACCGACGTGTGCGGGCCGATGTGGACAGTCTCAGTCGGAGGCTGCAGGTATATCCTCACCTTCACCGATGACAAAACCAGAAAAATCTGTACGTACTTCATGAAGCAGAAGAGTGAGGTAAAGGAACATCTGCAGCACTTCGTCGCAATGGTTGAGCGACAGACCGGCAAGAAGGTCAAGGCCCTTCGTTGTGATAACGGCGGGGAGTTCAAGGCCTGTGAGGGCTGGCTAGCGGAGCAGGGGATATGGCAAGAGAGTACGGTACATGAGTCACCCGAGAGCAACGGTGTCGCTGAACGGCTCAACCAAACCATCCTCGGGATGGTAAGAAAAATGCTGTATGAAACAAAGCTGCTAGGAAGGTTCTGGGCCGAGGCTACTAGGACAGCGGCCTACATCATCAACCTCACACCTGAATCAGCCCTTCAAGGAAAGGGGAAAAAGAAGCTGTCGCCAATGACCCCACAAGAGGCATGGTCGGGCAAGAAGCCACATGGCTTGCATCTGTGAGTTTTTGGCTGCCAGGCCTATGCCAAGAAGCTGACGAGGGAGGGTGCCAGTAAGCTGGATCCACAGGCCAAGAAATGCCTCCTCTTAGGGTAGGACATTGCCCAACGCTCTTACAGGCTCTGGGACCTACAAGGCAACAAAGTGATTCACAGTAAGGATGTGGACTTCAACGAGGCTGTAGTAGGAGCAGAGTAGCAGTTCAAGGATGAGCCAGTGCCCAAGCCGGGTGAATGGCTGGTTCTACTGGAGACAGGTGATGAGGCACCACAGTGGTGGAGCAGCAGCTTGGCAACAGAGGCAAGAGGAGCGGTAGCTTCAAGGAGAGCTGCAACAGAGGACTCGGACGTCGCGTCAGATTCCTCCTCCTCTAATGATGAGGAATCTTCCACCGAGGGATAGTCTGTGGTAAGAGAACCGGAGCAGCAAGAGCAGTAGCAGCAGCCATCGCAACAGCAGGCAGTAAGGCGCAGCTCGCGCTTATCTGTCCCGCCACGACAGTACGATGCTACAAACGACGAATGGACTGGTCTGAGTTACGCCTTCGTGGCTCAGGGAGAGCTGTCCACAGTGGCAGAAGCGCTTGCTCTATCGGATGGGGCCAAGTGGAAGGCCGCCATCGAAAGCAAGTTGGCCTCGCACAAGGAGAACATGACATGGAGGCTGGTCGACCAGCCCGCTGGTTCCCACGTTGTAAGGTGCAAGTGGGTCATGGTCAAGAAGCTGAAGCAGGATGGGACCATCGACCGCAACAAAGCGCGGCTGGTGGCCAAGGGTTTTGGGCAAGAGCCGGGGAGCGAGTACGACGAGACGTACGTGCCTGTCGTCACCTTCGCAACGATCCGGTCTCTCCTCACAACAGAAGTGGCCAAGAACTTAGAGGTTCACCAGATGGATGTCAAGACTGCCTTTCTCTACGGAAA
The DNA here is from genome assembly GCA_023375785.1 of Penium margaritaceum. NCBI lineage: Eukaryota > Viridiplantae > Streptophyta > Zygnematophyceae > Desmidiales > Peniaceae > Penium > Penium margaritaceum. The sequence continues at coordinate 56,838 of SZWC01015914.1, read as the reverse complement.
TCTTGAAAAAGAAGTCCTGATGGAGGTGCCTGCGGGGGTGGATGCACCACCCGGAAAATTTTGCAAGCTCGTCAAGTCATTGCATGGGCTGAAACAGGCCCCGAGGTGCTGGTACCAGGAGATGGACGCCTTCATGGAGGGGTCAGGGTACGGTCAGTGCGAGAAAGACCTCAGTATGTACGTATGAGAGGACGAGTATGGCCTCGTCTTGGTGGCTCTTTACGTCGATGACCTCATCATCTGCGCATCATCGACAAAGCTGTTGAAGAACATCAAGATACAGCTGAGCAGCCGGTTCCAGATGAAAGACCTGGGACCTCTTGAGTACTACCTAGGCATCAGTGTCACGTGGGATCGCTCAGCTGGCACCATCAGGCTCAGCCAGACTAAATACATTGACCACATCCTCAAGCGGTACGACATGAAGGACTGCAAACCCGCCAGCACCCCTATGGTAGCAGATTGCATCCTAACCTCAGCTACTGCTCCTACCAACAAAGCAGAGTAGGTTGACATGGCAGGCATGCCATATCAGTCTGCCGTGGGCAGTCTAATGCACGCGATGGTCGCGAATCGCCCCGACATCTGCCACGCTATGGAGCAGGTGAGCAGGTATGTGGCCAATCCGAGGCCACAACACCGGCAACCAGTGAAGCGGATCTTTCGCTACCTGAAGGGCACGCGGTACCTGGGCATCCAGTACGGTGGGATGCCACGGTCGGAATCCTTGTGGCTCATGGTGTACACCGATGCAGATTGGGCCGGGAATGTCGACGACCGCAAGTCCACGTCGGGCTACGTGTGCGTGCTGAACGGGGGAGCCGTGTCATGGACGAGCCGCAAGCAGGATTGCGTCTCCCTCTCCATAGCCGAAGCAGAGTATATTGCTCTAGCGGAAGCGTGCAAGGAGTCAGTGTGGCTGCATAGCCTGCTCCAAGAGATACGAGCAACTCAATCGGCCGCAACGGTGGTCAAGGTGGACAACAAGTCTGCCATCGACATGTCCAAAAACGGCACCTTGACGCGGAGGACAAAACACATCGAAGGTCGGTACCACTTCAGTCGCGACCTGGTCACTAAGGGAGTGGTGGAGCTGGAGCACGTTGTGTCCAAGCTCAACCGGGAAGACATGCTGACAAAACCCCTTGACCGAGAACTCCACCTCGCAGGAAGACATGGTATCAGCATGAAGAGCGCAAGTGACGAAGACTGAAGACAGGACAAAGGGAGAGAGGCCAGAGGTGCAAGGGAGAGATTGTTGTTATTTGGATGCCCCTTGGCCACTAGTCTCCAGAATTGGCAAGTAGTGGACGGACCAGGCATGCACTGCTCATGTGGAGCAAGTCCCCTGGGTCCGATCCAACGGGCCAGGCATGCACTGTCCTTGTTCAAGGATAAGTCCCCTGGGTTTCTGATGATGGATATTCAGATTGTCAATCTGATCATACCGATGGAAAGAGCAGGTGTCAAACCGTCAGCTATCCAAGTTTCGGGCTGATCCAACGGTCGGATTGAAAGATGCAAGATGTGCCTTGGATCAGGGGATGACTTCCCTGATTGAGGGGATGACCTCCTTAATTAAAGGAGTGACATCGGCCGAGGCGCGCGCGCTTCGGCTTAGCCGAGGCGCACGCGCTTTGGCTGCCAAAGGCACTCCTCAGCTATTTATGCCTTGTACTTGCCATCGTCTCAAATACTCCTTCGCTTGATGTCTCTTGTTTGAGCTGTGCGCTTGAGACCGAGCTTGATATGAACTGCTAAGGTGGTTGTAATCTTGCTTGTGTGAGAGTGCTGACTTAATTTGTTTGGCTCTCACACCAAGGAAGAAGAAGGCTTAGGGTGCGGGAGCCCCTAAGACCTTGAGCGAAAGCACCTCGGTAACTAGGTCTCACCAAAGGCATAGTCAATTTCTTGGGGTTGATTGTGATCCTTGGGCGAAATTCCCTTGGACGATCGGCAGTTGCCATTGTGTCGGGGCTGTTTTGTAGACCGGAGCCTCAGGCCACGTGACTCAGGAATGACAGATGCGTTGGCCGAGATGCTCGCTGAGGATTGTAGTGGACACAAACCAGATAGTTCTGAGTCCAGATGCAAAGCACCCTCGGACAGCGCCTCATGGGATGGGGATCCTGATGTAGTTAGTAATGAAGACACCTCGGATAGCCTTGGGACATGCTTCAGCTCAACCCCATCCTTCTCCTCTACATCTGGACCATCCCTCTTCACCTCCGAGCCTTGCAGGCCTCCTACCTCAGAGGTTGTCCCGCATCCACGTCCTTCAGATGACCGTTTGCCTCAGTCCGTGGACAATTTGTGACATGTTGCTTCAGGAGGTACGGTACCTGGAGCCACTTAGGTTCGAGCTGCAGAGATGGAGGTGGTTGTGCTCCATATAGTGGTTCACTCCTTGTCCACCACTTACAGTGAGGTTGTGGTGGTGCTCGAGGATGTAGAGTTTGAGCTTCACACTGTCACTCAAGAAAATCATGACACGTTGCATGTTCGGGCCTCTCGCCTCCAGGATGAGTTGGTCACAACGTAGGAGTACCTGCACACGTGGGAGTGTACAGTTTCTGCACCGACTACCGGGGCGAGCTCCACACACAGAGACTCGGCTTTGTTCTCACCCTCCCTTTTAGGAGCACTCACCACCATCCCCTCCTCACATACAACACCACCTGGTTCGCACTTCTAGCAGCTGCCAGATGTGAGAACTCCAACCTCTCCTTCCTCTCCTGACCATGGAGCATTCGGCACCGTCTTCTCCAATCCTGCACCATCTGAGTCTGATCACAGTGACACCCTGGACCTGGCTAGCTTGGATCTCTGGCAGCCCCCAGGCATGTGATGTGAGCCTCACTTCCTCTTCTCACATCACTTTGGAGTTGGTGAGTGACAAGCATAGGACCGTGAATGAGTGAGTTGTGCACATGGTAGCTACTTCAACCTCATCCAACTTTCTCTGTTGATACTTTCACATCCGAGCCCACTCTCAGGTCAAGTCATTCCTTGATTGTTTTTCCCAGGATCGTTTTAGCCAGGGAGAGACTTACTGCTCTTTCATGGCGACATTTTTTGTAGCATGCAGGGGGAGTCTAGTTGTCTAGGCATAGCAGTGTTTGGGTTCATGGTCCCAGGATTCTCTCATTGAGGAGGAGTGCATGTAACTTAGCCAAGTCTTGGTGTTCCATTTCTCCCGCTCACCACAAGAGCTTATGTCTCTTCCAGCATGGGCCTGCATGCCCTAGACTCATTTCATTCAGCAGCCTCTACCCCTTCGTTGGTGGTTCAGTTTAGTCTAAGGCCTGGCGCTTTTGGGACCCTGAGCAGTGTCACACGCACACCAAGCACATCAACATTGAACATCACTTTGTACGCGAGCATATTTTGCGTGGCAATGCCTCTGTTGTGGGTGTTGACACGCGGCAGCAGCGTGCAGAATTCCTCACAAAATCACTGTGCATTGGCAAGTTTAAGTTTGATGTGCTCAATGTTGGGCTTCTTGCGCCTACTTCTGCTCCTACGTGATTCATTTCCTGCTCTCTTGATGCTCCCTCTCCTTGTCCGCAGTTGTTGTGTGGCTCCATCTCATGCCCCTTGCTGTGCGCTATGATTGTCATCGTTCTATGACCCTCACTCACTTGTGGTGACTAGCGTTTGCGGGTCATGGGGGAGTGTTGGTGTGCCATTCACGGCGACCCTTGGACTTGTCGCCATTGATCGCTGGTATGCCGGGACACTCGATGGTTGCATTGACAGCATTGGCATCAGCTGGCACGCCCTCGCATTGTCTCCAGCGTTTTGTTGGTGACCACCTCCTAGGGTCCATTTTCTCAATATCGTTATCCTCCCTCGTTCATGACACAGTTGCATAGAGTTTCTGTTTCTGAACTTGACGCTTCTTTTGGTTTGTCATTCGGGCAACCAAGGAGCCCGTACGACTGCCGGGTTCTCCTTTGTTGTTTTGGAGCTTGTAACCGGGTTAGAGCTAGAATTCCTAGGCAGCAAGTTGGAGCAGCAGCGTTGTTGATGCAGCTTGTAGGCATCCACGCTCATTGCTTAGTCAGCTTCCCCCTCAGGCTACTGCTCTAGAATCTAAGTATGAGTGCTCTGGGTTTGTTACTTAGAGATGCGCGCGCCAGTGTTAGCGCCAGAAATCAGCTAAGAACAGGAAAGAACTAAATAAGGATCAAGAACGAGACACAATGGAAGACCCCTCCAAGAACTAGCCTCTCCTAGCTCTGTAGAGCTTGTTCCTCAGTTCACCAGCTAATCAGAAAATAACTCTATTTTCAGGCTGGCGGGTTTTCTCGGTGAGCCCTGCCAGACGGCCGACAGCCCAAAAGCCGGGCGTCGTCCGTTTTGCCTTAAAACTAGACCATAATACCGACGCTACGAACGCAATCGTGCGTGAGGAGTTCTGGCTGCCCAAACCCAGGCAGCTCCTACACTAGTCCATAGCGACAACAGTGCCACGCTAGCATGAGATTTGGACCCTAAGCATAACAGGACGCTACATACGCAATAGTACAGTCAGATCCAACACTAGACGCATGTAGACAGCATCCGCAGTGGCCGTGACCTCCAGCGGCTCGACCGCCAAGGAGGCCTACCGATGGAGCTGAGCACGCCGCCGGAGGGAGGAGGCTCCAGCAAACTACGTGTAGTCTTTAGCACGCATCGGCTCCACCAAACGACATTCCAGCAGCGTCGAGTCTTGCCGTCAGTCATCTGCACGCCAATGTACACAAGCCGAGAGGACACAACAGAGCACAATGAGATATGTGAGAAAAAACCAGCACTCGCCCATGACTCACAGGTGTAGTGCACATGGACGGGCAGCGACACATTCAACAGACAGACTCCCCCAGGACACGCAGAGACGAAGGCAGGAACAAGGAGTGCAACTCATGGACGCACGCTGACCAAACTCAAAGCCTTCTTGAACGAGTCGCGCTTCAGTGTCTTGATCAAGAAGTTAGCCAGCTGCCGTGTTGTCTCAACCCACACAATGCTGACGCTGCCGTCGTGCAACAACGAACGCACATTCTGATATTCAACATTGATGTGCTTTTTGCATGTGTGATGCACACCATCATTGTTGATGATGGCCATGGCACTCTCATTGTCACAATACAACGTGATGGATGCGACAGACTAACACAACTCGGACAACAGACGACGCAACCACATACTCTCACATGCGCCTGAGCCAAGGGCCACGTACTCAACCTCAAAAGTGCTATGTGCAATGTACCCCTGCTTGCAACTACGCCAGGACACAGCCGTGCCACCAACCAGAAAGATCCAGTCTATGCGGCTCTTGCAGTCCAGACTACCGGCCCAATCAGTGTCCGTGTAGCCCACCGCGGCAAAAGACGGCTATCGATAGAACATGAGATCTCGCCGTGGAGCCGCGATGACATAATGCAATACTCGGATCGCAGCCTCGAAATGGAGGCAACGCGGCTCCTAAGAAAACTCAGCCAAGAGATTGACGGCAAACGCAATATCTGGGTGTGTCATTATCGCCAAGGAGCATCAGTGACCTGATGACTTGCAGATACATAGTCACGTCAACTGGCTCCCCCACAACGGTTGGGTCAGAGTTCTTCAGCTTCACCTCGCCATTCGGTGACATGGGTGAGGACGCACTCGGCACGAGGGGCAGGTCCTCGACAAAGTGAGTGAATAGAGTCTGTACATAGGCAGCTTGGTGTACATATAGGATGCCCTGGGAGCGATCATGCTTGAGCTCCATGCCCAGGAAAACTCTTTCAAATCCGAGATCCTTTATCTCGTAGGCGGTGTACAACAGGTCATTGACACACTGGATGGCAGCGTGTGAAGGACGTAATGAAGTTTGGCAACGCAATGAGGAGATCGTTGATGTAGACCAGGACAGCGGCGAATGTCTGGCCTCGTGGGTTGATGAACAGTGCGGGGTCAGCAGTGTTGCGCAGGAGGCCGTCGCAGAGGAGCGTGTGACTAATCTCCTGGTTCCAGCATCGAGGCGACTGCTTCAGGCCATAGAGGGCCTTTCGCAACCGCCAAACCTTCCCAATGCCGTCGTCAAAGCCTGGAGGCTACTCCATGTAAAGCTCCCCTTCCTCCAGCGAGCCATGAAGGAAACCGTTGCTCACGTCCATGTGATGTAGCTCCCACCCGTGCTGGACAACCAGGCAGAAGAGCGCTCGGCTAGTGGAGAATCGGCCAACTGTGGCAAAGATCTGGTCGTAATCAGCCCTAGGGACCTGAGCAAACCCCTTGGCTGTCAGGTGGGCCTTGTGCTTGTCCAGGGACCCGTCTGGCTTCCATTTGCGCCGGAAGACCCTTTTGGCACCGATGACCTTCCGACATGGAGGGAGATTGACGAGGTCATACACGTGGTGCTGTCGGATAGCAATGAGCTCGTCGGCGCAGGCAACATCCCAGTCTGCGGCCTCGGGAGAGGCTCGAGCCTCATGTAGGGTGGTTGGGTCCTCCAGGCGTACCGTGGAGCAGACTGCGAGGGTGTGTGCATCTCGAGCTCTAGGTGGGATGCGCGTGAGTGCATCCGTGACAACATGTCAATACTCCTGATGGAGCATGGCGTAGCCCAGTGCAGAGCCCGGGTGGAGTTCTGCAATGATGGTCGAAGTGGTTAGGCCGAGGGCCTTGGTGCCAAGGTCCCCACTCACTATCATAGAAGTGGAAGAGACACGTGGGGCGATAGGGATCCGAGGCGTCACAGGGCGCGTTGTGGCGGTCTGCGTACTCACTGACGGCCTGGGTCGGAGACTGCCACCTGGACCATGCGTGTAGCATGATAGGGAGGAGATGATACTGAGTCCGAGGTGCTGGCGGAGACAGACGGGGCTGCTGGTGTGGAGGGACTAGTGGACGTGGGTGAAGCTGCCGACCCGGAGGGACTAGTGGACGTAGATGGGTCTGTAGACATGGAGGAACCAGCAGACGCGGGCAAAGCTGCCGACGCGGAGGGGCCGACGAGCGCGACTGGGGTTGCGAGCTCGGAGGAGCTACTGGATACAGATGGGTCTGCCGGCCCGGATGGACCAACAGACACGGACGGGGCTGCCTGCGTAGAAGGGGCCAACGGACGCGACCGGGGCTGCCGGCCCGGAGGGACCAGTGGACGCAAACGGGTCTGCCGGCCCGGAGGGACCAGTACACGCAGACTGGGCTGCCAACGCGGAGGGGCTAGCGGACGCGACTCGGGCTACTAGTCCAGAGGGGCCAATGGACGCTACCGGGGCCGCCGGCCCAGTGGGGCTCGCAGACGCGACTGAGAGTACCGGCTCAGAGGGACTAGCGGACAGGGCTCGGGGTGCTAGTCCTCAGAGACCAGTTGATGTGTCGCCCGGAAGCGACAGGACGGAGGACGGACTAACCACTCTTCCATGCGACGGGAGAGACATCAACGAGCCGTAGCAAATGAGGTCACGGGGAAACAGCTCCTCAAAGAAGAGGACATCGCGGGACTCAATGATGCGGTGCCGGGAGGGATCCCAGAAGCACCAGGCTTTGGACTGACAGGAGACACCGGTAAGCACACTCTCCGTGGAGGGTGGGCTTACTGCCCTGTTGTGGGGCAGGCAGCCACACAATGGCCACGTAGTCCCACACGTGAGTCGGGCAGAGGTCAGCCCGCTGAGCGCACCAATGCTGGTACATCGTGGACTGGTGGGGAAGAGGGCCGTGGGGAATCCACTTCCAAACCCACATCATGTAGGCCATGGCTTCAAAGCAGAAGCCATTGGAGAGGCCAAACTCGACCCGCATGGTGCGGATGGCGTCAGCCATGGTGCAGTTCCACTGCTCGGAGACGTCGTTCTCGGCTGGCGTGTAAGGCGTTGATGTCTCGTGGTGGATACCGCGGGAGGTGAGAAAAGTCGTGGTCTCTCCCATGTCCTTGCCACCGCGATCGGAGCAAAAGCGGTGAAGAGGCTGATCACACTTGCGCTCCGTACGGTCAAGCCAGTCCTGAATGGCAGGAGCGACATCGTCTTTCTACCAAAAGCGGAAGACCCAGCGGTAGCGAGAGTAGTCATCAGTGAGGGTAAGGACATAGCGTCCATGCTCCCCGTCGGACTTGGTAGGAAGAGGACCCATGACATCGGAATGGACCAGGTCCAGAGGGACGGACACACAGGAGAAAGACTGAGGGTATGTTGACCGGTGCATCTTGTCCTGAGTCCAATCAATGCACTATGTGGGCCACGGCCAGGGGAAGGAGTCCGGGTCCAAGCCCTTGGCCGGCCGGGTGTGGAGCATGCTATCAACGGCACAGGCGACGGTGCAAGAGACGTGTGTGCTATGGTGAGAGTGTGCTTGTGACAAACAGATGGCCTCTGGTGGCCGAAGTGGAGGGGACGAAGGGAGCAGAGGACAGACAAGGCATGTACCAAAGGTTGCCACAGGCGGTGGCGTGCAGAATGACAAGACCGGACGGACGTAACAACAAAGTGCCAACGCCACACGAGTGCAGAAAGTCCATGCTCATGCTGTCAAGGGCAGTGATAGACAGGAAGCTAAGCTCAAGACCTGGGACGACGAGGACATCAGTCACAAAGACATCACCGGCAGGACCACAGAAACGAACGACGCCGATGCTGCGAACAGGTAACACCTGTCCGGAGCCCGTCCGGACACCAGACACATCGCCAACAGGACCAAGTACACTAAAAGCCTCACGAGAGGCCGTCATGTGAAGCGTGGCCTCAGAGTCGATAATCCAGGTCTCGACGTGGTCTTGGACCTGAGTCGCCAAATCACAAACAGTCACATGGAAGCAAGCAAGTGATGCGGACGTTGTGGACGGCGGCACGAACTGAGACTGCCAATCATCAAGACATACGACATTGTCCTAAAAAGGTGCAGAAGAGAGGGTGACGCAACTCGCACTTCCCTGGGGGAGGGCGAGGCAGGCTGAGCTGGAACACGATGAACTGCTCCAAATGATGCTCACACGTGGATGGTCCGGGAGTATAGACTCAGTACGGAGTGACAGCGCCGGAGCCCGGATGGGCCAAGACCGCACCGGTGATGGAAATGAAGGCGCCGATGGCTGCGGATGATGCTATTGCGGAGCTAGCGACGGCGGGACCGGTGTGGCTGTCGGAGGAGAGGAGCTACTGGACGGGGTGGAGGCTTCAGGGCCAGCGATATCTCAGGTGGCAGAGGCGAGAGTGCGCTCACGCTGGCGGCGCATGGTGGCGATGAAGCGCGCCTCGTCCGTCGGGAGCGGGCACGTGTACCACCTGTGTCCTGGCTGGCCACAGTTGTGGCAGACCGAGCTACCACCACTAGACCCCGTCGGCTGCTACTGGTACTACTGGCCCTTGCTTTTCTTGTCCTTGTGCCTCTTCTTCCCTAAGGACGAGGAGCTAGATGTAGCTACTGCGGGGGAAGCAACGGCCACGGAGGCAACGACAGGGGACGTGAGGGCCTCTATGCATTGGATGTGTTACTCCAAATGAGCTTCCTCAATCCTCAGAAAGAGCTCGTATGCCCAGGGCATGAGGGTACCTTGGACCGTGATGGTGGAGAGGATGTCCAAGGTGTGGTGGACAAAGACATTGGTGTACACGTTGGTGGCACCGCACTTGATGGTCAAGAACACGGCCAGAGGGGGTGGAGCAGAGGTGCCTAGGCGACGGAGGATGTCCTCAGCCCGCTGCCAGCAAGAGGTGACCGTCTCGGTCTCCACCATGTGCAGGGAGTTGAACTCCCGCAGAAGACAGCTGGTCTCAGCCTCGCTGGATAGTCGATGGGTACAGGTGAGGACGTGCCATGTGGCTGCAAGGTCTGGGGTCCTACCAGTGGTGAAGTCATCAAGGAAGGGCTCTATGGCTAGGCGTGATGTCGGAGGAGCGACTGGGACGAGGGCGCGAATGACGCGACAAGCATCATAAAACTGGTTGGCCTGGGTGGAGTCATACGGAAGAGTGTAGTATGCCCATGGGCCCTCACCCTGTGCCAAGATGCGGAAGCTAAGCTCCTAGCTCTGGAACTGTTCGTCGGCCTGAAGCGGCGGGGGCGGGGTCTGAAAGTCCTTTGGCCTACGGCCGGCACCCAGAGTTGGGCCAATGACTGAGGAAACTGTCCACCGCTGGAGCTAGGTCTGCTGCTGTGCCAAGTAATGTGTGGCAGTAGATACAGTGGGGATGCCGTGCCCAGGAGGAAGGAAGGGCGGCGAGACACTGGTGTGTGTATGTTATGCCAGCGGCTGCAGTGCAGTAAGTTGCTGAGTCAGTGCGGCAAGCAGTTGCTGAATGGCGGCTAGTGGATCGGAGGAGCCAGCAACAAAGCTGTGGATTGCTGCTACTACTACTGCTGCTACTGCTGGTGCTGGTGCTGTGAGTATTGTTGTTGCTATTTGTGCTACTGTTGCTCCTACTAGTGCTGGTGCTGGTGCTTTTGCTGCTACTACTACACCTACTGTTGTTGCTATTGCTATTGTTGCTATAAAAGCTGCTGTAAGAAAGGGGGGCTAGGGGTCCCCCAATAGAGGAGGACCCCTTCCCACTGGGGCTGTTAGTCATGGTGTTTTGTTGGCCTTCCTTGTGTCCCTTTTTTGTTTTTCCTTTTTTTGTGCTGCTGATGTCAATAGTGACGTTACTAGTGATGTCAGCCTAGGATGGTTGACGTCAGCAGTTGCTATTATATTATCTGGAGAGTTGCTACTGAAGGTCGGTTTTTTTGTCGATGACGTCAACAATGACATCAGTAGTGACGTCAGCTGAGAATTGCTGACGTCAACAGCGGCGGTTGTTGGAGCTGCTGCTGTGTTAGCTGCAAGGCGGCTGCTGTTGCTGCTGCAGTAGCAGTTGCTGCAGCAGCAGCAGCTGCTATAGCGCCAGCTGTTGCTGTTGTCGGTCTGCTGCTGCTGCTGTTGCTACTCGTGTTGCTGTTGGTGCTGCTGGTGCTCCTAATACTGCTACTGCTTCTGCTCTTGGTGGTGGTGGTGGTGCTGCTACTGCTGCTCTTACGTGTTGCAACGGCTGCTTTGCTTGTTATGATGGCTGTGGTAGTGGCTACAGCCGCTACATAACCACCTGTGGAGTGGGGGATGTTTTTGTGTGTTGTCCCTTTTTTTCTTCTTTTTTCTGGTTTTTTTTTCCTTCTTCAGTCGTCACAGCAAGATCGCTGCTCACTGTAAGCCACGATCTATTAGCAGCGAGCTCGCTGCTCGCTGCTTGCTACGGGTTGCGAGTAGCGAGCTCGCTGCTCGCGGCTCGCCGCTCGTTGCGAGCAGCGGACTTCGAGCAGCTACATCTGTAGCTACTACTGTTGCGAGTTGTAGCTACTACCATTGCAAGCTGCTGCTGGCTACTGTTCGCTGCTACTGGTGCAACAACCAGCTTTTGCTGTTACTCGCTACTACTGTGCACTGCTGCTGCTACAAGCTACTACTGCTCGCTGCCGCTACCGTTGCTACGAGCTGCCACAAGGTGCTACTGCTACCGGTTGCTGCTACTACGCACAGCTGCTGCTAGCTGCTGCTGCCACTTCTCGCTGTTGCTGCAAACTACTGCTGCTGTTGCTGCTTCCAGCATGCTCACACCTGGGACTTGTGGGTTATGGGCCCACCACGCTTCTGCTGTGCTCTGATACCAAGCTAGAATTCCTAGGCAACAAGTTGGGACAGCAACGTTGTTGATGCAGCGGGCAGGCATCCACGCTTGTTGCTTATGACAAGTTTCCTAGAACCTTCCTAACCACTTGCCGCGACACTAGGCGTCAGCGCCAGGTCAGCGTGTGACAACAGTCACAAGTTAGAGACAAAACTGCAAGGGTCTGGGTTGGGACACGAACAGAGTGTCAGGAAACTCAAACTGAATATAATTGCAGAGAGAGATGANGATACCAAGCTAGAATTCCTAGGCAACAAGTTGGGACAGCAACGTTGTTGATGCAGCGGGCAGGCATCCACGCTTGTTGCTTATGACAAGTTTCCTAGAACCTTCCTAACCACTTGCCGCGACACTAGGCGTCAGCGCCAGGTCAGCGTGTGACAACAGTCACAAGTTAGAGACAAAACTGCAAGGGTCTGGGTTGGGACACGAACAGAGTGTCAGGAAACTCAAACTGCATATAATTGCAGAGAGAGATGACAACTGAGCAACAAGCAGCCCAAAATAGCTGCTGGCCGCCTAGAGTCGCTAGGGGCGGCGGTATTTTTTTACCTGCTCAAACTGGCCTGAAACCACGGTTTTAGTCGTAACTCACTGCTCAGGTGTCAGAATCACCCGATGTCTGCACCAAAACGTGCAGAACGATGAGCTCTACGCAACGGACCCATGCAAGGTGGGTTTGCATCATCCAGACACGAATAGCAAGCAAAACAAAGAAATTGGCCAAAATGGCCTGTCCACTGAGAAAACTCTAGAGCACTCGGAACTGCACTAAGAGCACCCATAAATATACTTGTGCAGTACCGAGACATCAACGTGTGCTTTCCACGACAGGGAGCACACACAAAGTCGCAGGTCTCCTCATTGCACCAGTACAGGCTGCCGGGTGCGTGGGTCTCGACCACCGAGAAAACTCCAGCAACGGCAGACCAGCCAGTCAGGCTGTAGACGCATCACCTACGTCACACCTGTCATGTCGTAGCTCCTGGATAAGTCCCTGGGCGATCCGGTGTCCCGTCGGGTCGTCACGATCTCCAATGCGGCCACCGCTCACCATCAGCTCCGGGTGCACCCGTAGCTGCCACGGCTGTGGCTCGTGATGGGTGGAAGCCACACATACCAACACTCCCCCTGGCTGACACATCCGTCAAGGCCACAATGCCTGAGCAAAGACAGGACAAGATGGCTCAGGAAACCAATCATGGTAAGCATCGATGAAGCATGCCACAGCACAGGGTCTCCTCGTGACAATGGTGCATCCCACCAAGTGCCCGGGTCTCGACCATGCACGAAGGCAATCACACACACGTGTCAAACGTCATGCAAGAGAGACAAAGAAACAAGGTCTCCTCGTGACTCCGGAAATTGTCTTCGGGTATCCAGGTCTCGACCACATCATGCATGGATCACACATAGCACGTGGGGATAATGGGTCTCCACATCACACCGGTGGAACTCACCAGGTGCGCGGGTCTCGATCACATCATGCATGGATCACACCTAACACACGGAGATAATGAGTCTCCACATCACACCAGTGGAACTCACCAGGTGCGCGGGTCTCGACCAGCATAACCTCAATCACAACATCGTGCCACACTCCAAGCAAGCTCGCTGTCCTCACAAGAGTGTCAGGCCAAAGCCCACACACCAACACTCCCCTTGGACTGCATAGGCTGACAGTACGGCTCCCCCATGGTCACATAACCCTGCACAGCAATAGCAACGATGACGACGATGCTGGTGGGATGTGCGCGCACGTAGCCTCACCCCACGGCGTCGTCATCGCTGTCGTCGTCACTACTGTCGTCACCTGGTGCTGCGACGAGGGAAAAGCTGAGGTCCTCCTTCAACTGCATCGCCTCCCGTATGTATGCCAGCTGCTGGGCCGCATGCTGCCACACGAACTGCGCTGCGTCGAGACGCGTGTGCAGTTCGTCAAGCTCTCCTGCGGCAGCCTGCCGGCCAGCTGCATCTACGGCGTGCAGGCGGTCAGTCGCGGAATGAATCTGATGGTGGACCTCCATCATGTGCGTGTTGGCGCGAGTCACTACCTCCTGCATCCTGGTCTCCTCGTCGCGTAGGAAGCTCTCCACGTCAACAGACGACTCAGCTGCTACCTGATCACCAGCTGTTGGTAAGGGGTCGTCACCACTCAGCGCGTCCGCATCTGTAGTAGCTGCACCGGAAGGGGGTTCTGCTGTGGAGGCACCGGCTGCTGCTGACACACTCGACACTCGGGTGTGAGGTGGCAGGACGTCGTCATCCGTCGATGTATCTGCCGCTGCAGCGTCGTCGCTGTCATCGGGAACCCGTACACCCTGGAGAAACGCCGAGCCCCTGGTGCGCAACCAATCGTCCACCTGCTGCTGTGCGTCTGCCTGTCGCCGACGTGCATCCTGTAGGGACCACTCCGTAGCCTCGAGACGGGTGTGCACATCCTCCATGCACTCCTCAACAACCTGTCGTGCAGAAGCATCTGTAGTGTACCAACGACTGCTGGCCTCCCGGAGCTCGGCCATGAGACTCTGCACGTACGCCTCCGCTCGAGCCACCACTGTCTCCTGCTCATCGACTGTGGAGTGTAGGCGCTCGGGTAGAGGAGCTGCAGCTCGGACGAGAGTAGTTGTGTCCTCCGCTGGAATCGCCGTGGTGTCAGCGATGCTGGTCAAGGACGTCATGAGCCAAAAATCTGCTGCTCCCTCTGCGTCCTCTACAGCAAGTGCACTCACGAGTGTGACTGCTGCAAGCTCATCGGACGCTGCCGACGTGTCACATACACGAATGTCTGTCATCGTCAAGGATCCATCCCTCACTCGTACTATGGCTGCTGCAAGTATGGCAGCGCACTGCGCCTGTGCATCTGTCTCCGACTCCGTGTCTGACCACTCCCTCATGAATGACTCGTCGTCCTCACTGGGGATGTCTGCCTCCTCCTCAAGGTCGGCCACGTGCTCCTGTCATCTAGTAGTATCAGGTGCACCCACGCTATGGTGTGCTGTAGTCGACGGCTGTACTGCAACTCCTACCACCGCCATAGTAGTTGCTATCGTCCCGGCCATCGTCAGGGTATCAACAACCTCTGGTGCCTGTCCTATTCCCTCTGCCACATCCGCAACAATCTCCAACTCGATCACTGAAGCTGACTCAGCGTCAGACCACTCCTCCTCGGACGAACAGTCCTCCACCATAGCGAGATGATGCACCAACTGAGTATGCCGTAAGCCTCCGTCTGCTGCCTCAGTCCTCGGCTCCAAGGTAGTCGTCGTCGGACACTCCATCCCCCCCACAGTAGACACACCGCCACAAGGTGAAAGGGGGTGACACACCAATCCTACAACCGGAGACGATTGAAGCCGCTCCTTGGTAACGTCCGTCACTGCTGGTGATGCTGCTGTCGGCACTGCTACTGCTGGCTGGACACGTCTAGCCTGTCGAGCCATCCGTTGTCTCGCTCAACGAGTGCGTGCACGAGGGGTGCCGACAGGAGTGACAGCTAAGATAGCGACGGGATCAGAGGTCGGGATGACACCGACTGACTCAAGCACAGAGCGGAGGGCGTCGGATGTGGAGCCGAGGTCGGGTGACGAGGGACCGGCAGATGACGACACTGTAGGAGGTGAGGATGGCAAGGAGGGAGACAGGGATGTTTGTAGTGGCATGGTGGCAACGGCCCGCTCAGAGAGTACATGGTCTGTGAGCTGTTGCACCATGCACTTTATGTCAGGATGAGAGCTGCGTGGATGCGGTCCCGAAGTTGGTCTGATAGTCTCTAGTGGTTCACGTCTACTGTTTTGGGCGAATCTGAGACTGAGCGTGAGCTTTCTGGTCGCCTCACGCTATGTGAGCAGGAATTTGGAGACAGTCAGTTTGCGAAGGGAATAACGTCGTTTTGCGTTATATATTGAACATAGACATGATCACAACATTTATAGGGCTAGTCATGAGCTTTCCAACGCACCAAACCGCACGCGATTTGGCCAAGCGTAGCCCAAGTTATGCTTGCCGAAGCGCAGGTCTCACCCACCACAGAAACGC
>SZWC01015914.1:11903-25423 GCA_023375785.1 Penium margaritaceum | reverse complement strand
GCGGGGGACGAGCTTGCCGCCCTGCTATGGGGCGGGCAGCCACACAATGGCCACGCAGCCCCAGACGCGAGCCGGGCGAAGTCAGCGCGCCGACCGCACCAGTGCTGGTATGGCGTGGACTGGCGGGGAAGGGGACCGTGGGGAACCCGGTTCCAGACCCAGGTCATGTAGGCCATGGCTTCAAAATAGAAGCCATCGGAGAGACCGGACTCGACCCGCATGGTGCGAACGGCGTCGGAGAGACGGTACGGTTCCACCGCTTGGAGACGCCGTTCTGGGCGGGTGTGTAGGGCGCAGACGTCTCATGGTGGATCCAGCGGGAGGCGAGAAAGGTCGTGGCCTCACCCATGTACTCTCCACCGCAATCAGAGCAAAAGCGACGAAGAGGACGGCCACACTCGCGCTCCGCGAGGACAAGCCAGTCCTGAATGGCTCGGGCGACATCGCTCTTCTCCCAAAGGCAGAAGATCCAACGGTAGCGAGAATAGTCATCCGTAAGGGTGAGGACATAGCGGCCATGCTCACCGACGGACTCGATGGGGAGAGGGTCCATGACGTCCGAGTGGACAAGGTCGAGAGGGGCGGATGCACGGGAGGAAGACAAGGGGTACGTGGACTGGTGCATCTTCCCGTGAGCGCAGTTAATGCACTCAGTGGGGCACGGGAGAGGGAAAGTCTCCGAGTCGAGGCCCTTGGCCGGCTGGGTGTGGAGCATGCTCTCTACGGCGGCAGAGTGGACGTGGCAAAGGCGGCGGTGCAAGAGGCGGGTGTGCTGAGGAGAAAGCGTACTAGTGACAAAAACATGGCCTGTGGCGGCCGACGGGGAGGAGACGGGAGGAGAAGAGGAGAAGCGAGGAATGTGCCACAGGTTGTCACGGGCCGTGGCGTGCAGTACGACAAGACCAGACGAACGCAACGACACAGTGCCGACACCACGCGAGTGCACAACGTCCATGCTCATGCAGTGAAGGGCAGTCACGGACAGGAGGCTAAGCTCGAGACCAGGGACGAAGAGGACATCGGTCAGAAAGACGTCACCGGCAGGACCACGGAAACGAACGACGCCAACACCACGGACAGACAACACTTGTCCGGAACCCGTCCGGACACCGGAGACATCGCCTACAGGACCGAGCATACTGAAGGCCTCACGAGAGGCCGTCATGTGATGCGTGGCCCCGGAGTCGATGATCCAGGTCTAAGCAGGGTCCTGGACAGGGGTCGCCAGATCGCTCACGGTCACATGGCAGCAAGCAAGGGACGCGGACGCGGTGGAAGGAGGCGCGAAACGAGACTGTCAATCATCAAGCCACACAATGTCGTCAAGGAATGGGGTAGAGGAGACCACGGGAGACTACGAGACAGACGAGGAAACGGGACACGACCGCAGCTCAGTCTCAGTCATGCAAGGCTTGGCAGGAGGGCAGGAGGTGACGCAACTTGCACTTCCTTGGGGAGGAGGGCGAGGCAGGCCAAGCTGGAGCGCGATGAACTGCTCCAGCTGACGACCACGGGAGGACGGCCCAAGAGTGTAGACGGAGTGCGGAGTGACGGCGCCGGAGCCCGGGTAGTGGGAGGACTGAGCCGGCAAAGGAAGCGGAGGCGCCGATGGCTGTGGGTAGTACTACTGTGGCGTGGGTGTCTGCGGGACAGGCGGAGCTGTCGGAGTGGACGAGGTCGGAGTGTCAGGGCCAGCAGCAGCTACGGCCGCAGAGGCGAGACGGGGCTCCCACTGGCGACGCATGGTGGCGATGACGCGCGCCTCGTCCGTCGGGAGAGGGCACGTGTACCATCCGTGCCCGGGCTGGCCACAGTTGTGGCAGACCGAGCCACCACCGCTGGACCCGGTCGACGACTGTTGCTGCTGCTGTTGCGGTGGACCCTTGCCTTTCTTGTTCCGGCTTCTCTTCTTCTTCCCCGAAGACGATGAGGTAGCTGCGACGGGGGAGGTGACGGCCACGGAGGCAACGGTAGGGGAGGCGACGGCAGGGGATGGAGGGGCCTCCGTGCGATGGAGCTGGGACTCCTGGCAAGCTTCCTCAATGCGGAGGAAGAGCTCATATGCCCAGGGCATGAGGGTGCCCTGGGCCTTCATGGTGGAGAGGACGTCCTGGAGGTAGTGTACGAAGACATCTACGCACGCGCTGGTGGCGCCGCGCTTGATGGTGAGGAGCGCGGACAGAGGGGGCGGAGCAGATTTGCCGCGTCGACGAAGGATGTCCTCTGCCCGCTGCCAGTAGGCAGTGACTGTCTCGGTCTGCCCCATGTCCAGGGAGTTGAACTCCCGGAGAAGACGGCTGATCTCAGTGTCGCTGGACAGGCGATGGCGCCTGGTGAGGACGTGCCATGCGGCTGCAGGGTCTGGGATGTCGCCAGCGGTGAAGTCGACGAGGAAGGGCTCCAGGGCAAGGCCGGAAGCTGGAGGGGCGACTGGGACAAGGGTACGGACGATGCGACCAGCGTCATACACCTGATCGGCCTGGGTGGAGTCGTAAGGGAGGGTGTAGTAGGCCCACAGGCCCTCACCCTGCGCCCAGATCCGGAAGTTGAGCCCCCAGCTTCGGAACTGCTCGCCAGCCTAAAGCGGCGGCGGCAGCGTCTCAAAGTCCTTCTGCCTGCGGCCAGCACCCAGAGTGGGGCCAAGGACAAAGGTCATTGTCTGCCGATGGCGCTGAGTCTACTGCTGTGCCAGGTAGTACGTGGCAGCAGACACAGCGGGGCTGGCGTGCCCTAGAGGGATGAACGATGGCAGCACACTGGTGGCGGTCTAGGAGGCGACTGGCTGTAGCACTGCAAGCTGCTACGTCAAGGCGGCGAGCTGTTGCTGAAGAGCAACGAGAGGGTCAGGGTTGTAGCCAACGACGGTTGCTGCTGCTGCTGCGGCGGCGGCGGTTGCTGCTGCTACAGCGGCGGTGGCTACTGCTGCTGCGGCGGCGGCGGCTGATGCTGCTGCTGCTGTTGTTGCTACTGCTGCTGCTGCTTTGGCTGCTGCTGCTGCGGCGGTGACGGCTGCTGCTGTTGCGGCGGTGGCGGCTCCTGCTGCTGTTGCTGCAGTCGCTGCAAGAAAGGAGGGGTAGGGGTCCCCCAACAGAGGAGGACCCCTCCTCACCGGGACTACCAGCCATGATTTAGTGTCCCTTGTTTTTTTGCCTTTTTGTTTGTACGCTGCTGATGTCAGCAGTGACGTCAGCCGAGGATGGCTGACATCAGTAGAGGCTACTGCGTGTGTGCAGTGCTACTGTGTTGTCCCCTGTTTTGTTTTTTTTGTTGTTGATGACGTCAGCAGTGACGGCAGTAGTGACGTCAGCGGACGGCCGCTGACGTCAGCAGCAGTTGATGCAGCCGCCGTTGTGGGATTATAGCCGCGGTTGTTGGTGCTTCCGCCACTGCTGCTGCGGCTGCTACGGCTGCTGCTGCTGCTGTTGCCACAGTGGCTGCTGCTACTGCCGCTATTGTTGCTGTTGCGGTTGCTGCTACGGCTGCTACGGCCGCTGCTGCTGCTGCTTTCCTCTCAGTCACACCTGGAGGTGTCAGTCACACCTGGAGGACGTCGCCGCGTGCGTCATCGCCAGCAAGGGCCTGACGTGGCCGGCCGCTCACCTCCTCGCGTCAAGCGTGGGGTCAGTTCAGCATTTCCCCTGCACTGGCGCGTATGGAGGTCCACCGGCGTTGTCTGGCACCTGTACATCAGTCTTCTGCTGTTGTTGCTACGCTCTGGCTCTGATACCAAGACAGAAATGCTAGGCAGCAGGTTGAGGCAGCAGCGTTGTTGATGCAGCGTGCGGGCTTCCACGCTAGTTGCTTAAGTCAGCTGCCCCCTCAGTCTGCTGCTCTAGAGACTAAGTCTAGAAGCTGTGGGTTTGTTACTCAGAAGTGCGCGCGCCAGTGTTAGCGCCAGAAAGCAGCTGGAAACTGAAAGTAACTGATTAACAATCAAGAAGAAGCAACAATGGGAGACCCCTCCAAGTTCTAACTCCCCCCCACTAGTGTAGAAGTTGTTACTCAGCTAACCAGCCAATCAGAAAATAGCTCTGGACCTATTTTCTGGCAGGCAGGGTTTTCTCGGTGAGCCCTGCGAGACGCCCGACAGCCCAAAACCCGGGCGTCGTCCGTTTTGCCTGAAAACTGGACCATACCATAATACCAACGTTGCGAACGCAGTCATGCGGTCAGAATCAGCTCGAAAAATAGTAGCAAAGAGTTATGGCTGCCCGAACCCGGGCAGTGCTTACGGTGGTCCATGATGCCGAACAGGGCCATGCAGCATGCAACAAGGACCCTAGGCAGAGCATAACGATGCAGACGCGATGGGATGCGCTGGACGCATGCAGACAGCAACTGCGGTGGCAGTGACCGCCGGCAGCACGACCGCCGAGGAGGCCTGCCGATGAAGCTGAGCACGTCGCCGGAGAGAGGAGGCTCCAACGAACTGCGAGTAGACCTCAGCGTGCGTCGGCTCAACCGGATGACACTCCATCAGCGTCGAGTCTCGCCGTCAGTCATCTGTACGCCGATGTACACAAGCCGGGAGGACACAACTGAGCACAGTGAGAGATGCTAAAAAACCAACAGGCTCCACCGGACGACACTCCAGCTGCGTCGAGTCTCGCCACCCGTCATCCTCACGTCGATGTACACAAGCCGGGAGGACACAACAGAGCACAATGACAGATGCGAGAAAAAACCAAATGGAAACTATGCAGCAGGTTGGGGCAGTAGCGTTGTTGATGCAACGTGCGGGCTTCCACGCTCGTTGCTTAAGTCAGCTGCCCCCTCAGTCTGCTGCTCTAGAGTCTAAGTCTGGAAGCTCTGGGTTTGTTACTCAGAAACGCGCGCGCCAGAGTTAGCGCCAGAAAGCAGCTGAAAACTGATAATGACTGATTAGGAATGAAGAATGAACAGCAATGGGGGACCCCTCCAAGTTCTAGCCCCCCCCCAGCTCTGTAGAGCTTGTTACTCAGTTCATCAGTCAATCAGAAAATAGCTAATTTCAGGCTGGCAGGTTTTCTCGGTGAGGCCTGCCAGACAGCCGACAGCCCAAAACCCGGGCGTCGTCCGTTTTGCCTGAAAACTGGACCATACCATAATACCGACGCTGCGAACGCAGCCGTGTGGACAGAATTTGCTAGAAAAATAGTAGCGAGGAGTTATGGCAGCCTGAACCCAGGTAGTGCCCACGATGGTTTATGCTGCCAAACAGGGCCATGCAACATGCAACTGGGACCCTAGGCAGTGCATGACGACGCAGGCACGACAGCACGTGCTGGACGCATGCAGACAGCGACTGCACTGGCAGTGACTGCTGGCAGTGCGACCGCCGAGGAGGCCTGCCGATGGAGCTGAACACATCACCGGAGAGAGGGGGCTCTAGCGAACTGCGAGACGACCTCAGCGTGCGTCGGCTCCACCGGACGACACTCCATCGGCGTCGAGTCTCGTCGTCAATTATCTGCACGCCGATATACACAAGCCGGGAGGACACAATAGAGCACAATGAGCGCAAAAACCAACACTCCCCCATGACTCACAGGCGTAGTGCACATGGGCGGGCAGAGACATGGTCAACACACGGACTCCCCCAAGACATGCAGAAGTGCAGGCAGAGACAAAGAAAGCAAGTCACGGACGCACACCGACTGAACTCACAGCCTTGTTAAACGAGTCTCGCTTCAGTGCCTTGGTCAGGAAGTCAGCAAGCTGCCGTGCTGTCTCAACCCACACGATGTTGATGCTGCCGTCGTGCAACAACGAACGCACATAGTGATACTCAACATTGATGTGCTTTGTGCGAGTGTGATGCACACCGTCATTGTCTGCAATGGCCATGGCACTCTCATTGTCACAATGCAAGGTGATGGATGCGACAGACTGACGCAACTCGGACAATAGACGACGCAACCACACGCTCTCACACGCACCTGAGCCAAGGGCCACGTACTCAGCCTCAGCAGTGCTACATGCAATGCACCCCTACTTGCCACTGCGCCAGAACACAGCTGTGCCCCCGACCAGAAAGATCCAACCAGTGCGACTCTTACCATCTGGACTGCCGGCCCAGTCGCTGTCGGTATAACCCACTGCAACGACGGACGGCTGACGGCGGAACATTAGGCCTCGCTGAGGGGTCGAGACGACAGCGCAGTACTCGGATCGCGGCCTCAAAGTGGAGGTGGCGCGGCTCCTTAGAGAACTGGGCCAGGAGGTTAAAGGCGAACGCGATGTCTGGACGCGTCGTCGTCGCCAGGAACATCAGTGACCCGATGACCCGCAGATACGTGGTCACATCAACTGGCTCCCCCACAACAGCTAGGTCATGACTCTTCAACTTCACCTGGCCATCGGGTGACATAGGTGAGGATGCGCTGGGCACGAGGGGCAAATCCTCGCCAAAGCGAGTGGACAGGGTCTGCACATAGGCAGCCTGGTGGATATGCAGGACGCCCTGAGAGCGATCATGCTCGAGCTCCATGCCCAGGAAGACTCGGGCAGAACCGAGATCCTTCATCTGGTAGGCAGCGTGCAGTAGGTCGTTGACATGCTGGATGGCTGTCGCGTCTGGTGACGCAATGAGGAGATCGTCGACGTAGACCAGGACCGCGGCGAAGGTCTGACCTCGCGGGCTGATGAACAGTGCGGGGTCAGCGGTGCTGCGCTGGAGGCCGCCACGGAGAAGCGTACTGCTGATCTCCTGGTTCCAGCACCGAGGCGACTGCTTCAGGCCATAGAGGGCCTTCCGCAGCCGCCAAACTCTCCCAGTGCCATCGTCGAAGCCTGGGTGCTGCGTCATGTAGAGCTCCTCACCCTCCAGTGAGCCATGGAGGAATGCGTTGCTCACGTCCATCTGATGCAGCTCCCACCCGTGCTGGGCAATCAGGCTGAACAATGCCCGGCTAGTGGAGAACCGACCAACTGGGGCGAAGATCTGGTCGTAGTCGATCCCAGGGACCTGAGCAAACCCCTTTGCTGTGAGATGGTCCTTGTACTTGTCCAAGGATCCGTCAGGCTTCCACTTACGCCGAAAGACCCACTTGGCACCGATGGCCTTCCGACCTGGAGGGAGGTCGACGAGGTCATACACGTGGTGCTGTCGGATAGCGGCGAGCTCCTCGGCACAGGCAGCATCCCAATGTGCGGCCTCAGGGGAGGCTCGAGCCTCGCGTAGGGTGGAAGGGTCCTCTGGGCGCGCTGTGGACCGGACTGAGAGGGCACGTGCATCACAAGCCCCAGGTGGGATGCGTGCGAGTGCGGCCACAACAGCATGCCGATGCTCGTGATGAAGCATGGCGTACCCCAATGCAGAGCCCGGGTGAAGGTCTGCGATAATGGCAGAAGTGGTCAGGCCGAGAGCCTTTGTGCCAGGGTCCCCACTCACGACCGTGGGAGTGGAGGAGACACGTGGAGCCACAGGGAGTCGAGGCGCAACGGAACGGGGAGCGACGGTCTGCGCGCTCACTGTTGTCCGAGGTCGGAGGCTGCCGCCTGGGCCACGTGTGTAGCGCGGTCGGGCAGAAGATGGAGCTGAGTCCGATGGGCCGACAGAGGCGGACGGTGCTACTGGTCCAGAGGAGCCAGTAGACGCCACAGGCGCTGCTGGGTCAGAGGGGTTAGCGGACACAGCTGGGGCTGCCGGCCCAGAGGGGCGAGTGGACGCGTCTGGGGCTGTTGGCCCAGAGGGGCCAGCGGACGCGACTGGATACGTCGGCCCGGGGGGGCCATCGGAAGCGGCTGGGGCTACCGGCCCGGAGGGACCAGCGGACGCGACTGGGGCTGCCTGCCCGGAGGGACCAGCGGACGCGACTGGGGCTGCCGGCCCGGATGGGCCAGTGGATGCGACTGGGGTTGTCGGCCCAGAGGAGCCGGCGGACGCGACTGGGGTTGCCGGCCCGGAGGGGCCAGTAGACGCGACTGGGGTTGCCGGTCCGGAGGAGCCGGCGGACGCGACTGGGGCTGCCGGCCCGGAGGGGCCAGTAAACACGACTGGGGTTGCCGGCCCGGAGGAGCCAGCGGACGCGACTGGGGCTGCCGGCCCGGAGGGGCTAGTAGACGCGACTGGGTCAGCTGGCTCGGAGGGGCCAGCGGCCGCGACCGGGGCTACCGGCTTAGAGGGACGGAGTGATGTGTCACCCGGAAGCGACATGACGGAGGACGGACTCACCACTCCCCCATGCGACGGGAGGGACACGGACGAGCCGGAGCGGATGAGGTCGCGAGGAAACAGGTCCTCGAAAAAGAGGGCATCGCGGGACTCGACGATGCAGTGTCGGGATGGGTCCCAGAAGCGCCAGGCTTTGGACTGACGAGACACACCGAGAAAGGTGCAGGGGCATCCGCGGGGGGCAAGCTTGCCACCCTGCTGTGGAGCGGGCAGCCACACAACGGCTACGTAGCCCCAGACGCGAGCCGGGCGAAGGTCAGCACGCCGACCGCACCAGTGCTGGTAGGGCGTGGACTGGCGGGGAAGGGGACCGTGGGGAACCCTGTTCCAGACCCAGGTCATGTAGGCCATGGCCTCAAAGTAGAAGCCATCGGAGAGACCGGACTCGACCCGCATGGTGTGGACGGCGTCGGCCATGGTGCGGTTCCACCGCTCGGAGATACCGTTCTGGGCGGGTGTGTAGGGCGCAGACGTCTCATGGCGGATACCGCGAGAGGCGAGAAAGGTCGTGGCCTCACCCAGGTACTCGCCATCGCGATCGGAGCGAAAGCGACATAGGGGGCGGCCACACTCGCGCTCTGCGAGGACAAGCCAGTCCTGAATGGTTCGGGCGACATCGCTCTTCTGCCGAAGGCAGAAGACCCAACGGTAGCGAGAGTAGTCGTCCGTCAGAGTGAGGACATAGCGGCCATGCTCACCGACGGACCCGGTGGGGAGAGGGCCCATGACGTCCGAGTGGACAAGGTCAAGGGGGGCGGACGCCCGTGAGGAAGAGAGGGGGTACGTGGACCGGTGCATCTTTCCCTGAGCGCAGTCAATGCACTCAGTGGGGCATGGGAGAGGGAAGGTCTCCGGATCAAGGCCCTTGGCCGGCTGGGTGCGGAGCATGCTCTCTACTGCGGCAGAGTGGACGTGGCAAAGGCGGCGGTGCAAGAGGCGGGTGTGCTGAGGAGAAAGCGTGCTGGTGACGAACACATGACCGGTCGCAGCCGACGGGGAGGAGACGGGAGGGGAAGAAGCGAGNCAGTCAATGCACTCAGTGGGGCACGGGAGAGGGAAAGTCTCCGGATCAAGGCCCTTGGCCGGCTGGGTGCGGAGCATGCTCTCTACTGCGGCAGAGTGGACGTGGCAAAGGCGGCGGTGCAAGAGGCGGGTGTGCTGAGGAGAAAGCGTGCTGGTGACGAACACATGACCGGTCGCAGCCGACGGGGAGGAGACGGGAGGGGAGGAAGCGAGGCGGGGAACGTGCCACAAGTTGCCACAGGCGGTGGCGTGCAGTATGACAAGACCCGACGGATGCAACAACACAGTGCCGACACCACGTGAGTGCACAACGTCCATGCTCATGCGGTCAAGGGCAGTCACGGACAGGAGGCTGAGCTCGAGACCAGGGACGAAGAGAACATCGTTCAAAAAGACGTCACCGGCCGAACCACAGAAACGAACAACGCCTACCCCACGGACAGGCAACACCTGTCCGGAGCCCGTCCGAACACCGGAGACATTGCCGACGGGACCGAGCATACTGAAGGCCTCGCGAGAGGCCGTCATGTGATGCGTGGCCCCGGAGTCGATGATCCAGGTCTCAGCAGGGTCCTGGACAGGGGTCGCCAGATCAGTCACGGTCACATGGCAGCACGCGAGGGACGCGGACACGGTGGACGGAGGCGCGAAACGAGACTGCCAGTCGTCAAGCCATGCAATGTCGTCAAGGAGTGGGGTGGATGAGATCACGGGAGACGACGAGACAGACGAGGAAACTGGACACGACCACAACTCAGTCTCAGTCATGCAAGGATGGGCTGGAGGGCACGAGGTGACGAAACTCGCACTTCCCTGGGGAGGAGGGCGAGGGAGGCCAAGCTAGAGCGCGATGAACTGCTCCAGCTGACGCTCTCGGGATGACGGCCCAGGAGTGTAGACAGAATACGGAGTGACGGCGCCGGAGCCCGTGTAGTAGGGTGAATGAGCCGGCGAAGGAAGCGGAGGTGCCGACGGCTGAGAGTAGTACTGCTGCGGGTAGTACTGCTGCGGCGCGGGTGGCTGCAGGACAGGCGGAGTCGTCGGAGTGGGAGCGGTGGTGGACGAGGTCGGAGTGGTAGGACCAGCAGCAGCGACGGCGGCAGAGGCGAGGCGGCGCTCCCGCTGGCGTCGCATGGTAGCGATGACGCGGGCCTCGTCCGTCGGGAGAGGGCACGTGTACCACCCGTGCCCAGGCTGGCCACAGTTGTGGCAGACCGAGCCACTACCGCTGGGACCGGTCGATGACTGCTGCTGCTGCTGTTGCGATGGACCCTTGCCCTTCTTGTTCCGGCTTTTCTTCTTCTTCCCTGAGGGCGATGAGGTAGCTGCGACGGGGGAGGCAACGGCCACGGAGGCAACGNAGGCGGCGCTCCCGCTGGCGTCGCATGGTGGCGATGACGCGGGCCTCGTCCGTCGGGAGAGGGCACGTGTACCACCCGTGCCCAGGCTGGCCACAGTTGTGGCAGACCGAGCCACTACCGCTGGGACCGGTCGATGACTGCTGCTGCTGCTGTTGCGATGGACCCTTGCCCTTCTTGTTCCGGCTTTTCTTCTTCTTCCCTGAGGGCGATGAGGTAGTTGCGACGGGGGAGGCAACGGCCACGGAGGCAACGGCAGGGGTGGCGACGGCAGGGGATGCAAGGGCCTCTACGCGATGGAGCTAGGACTCCTGGCGAGCTTCCTCAATGCGGAGGAAGAGCTCGTATGCCCAGGGCATGAGAGTGCCCTGGGCCTTCATGGTGGAGAGGACGTCCTGAGGATAGTGGACGAAGACGTCAGTGTATGCGCTGGTGGCGCCGCACTTGATGGTGAGGAGCACAAACAGAGGGGGTGGAGCCGACTTGCCAAGTCAACGGAGGATGTCCTCCGCTCGCTGCCAGTAGGCAGTGACCGTCTCGGCCTCCCCCATGTGGAGGGAGTTGAACTCCCAGAGCAGACGGCTGATCTCAGCATCGCTGGACAGGCGATGGGGTCTGGTGAGGACGTGCCAGGCGGCTGCCAGGTCTGGGATGGCGCCAGCAGTGAAGTCGCCGAGGAAGGGCTCCAGGGCAAGGCCGGAAGCTGGAGGGGCGACTGGTACAAGGGCGCGGACGGCGTGACCAGCGTCATATAGCTGGTCGGCCTGGGTGGAGTCGTCAGGGAGGGTGTAGTAGGCCCACAGACCCTCACCCTGCGCCCAGATCCGGAAGCTGAGCTCCCAGCTCCGGAACTGCTTGCCGGCCTGAAGCGGCGGTGGCGGCGTCTCAAAGACCTTCTGCCTACGGCCGGCACCAAGAGTGGGGCCAAGGACGGAGGTCACTGTCTGCCGTTGGCGCTGAGTCTGCTGCTGTACTAAGTAGTATGTGGCGGCGGACACCGCGGGGCTAGCGTGCCCTGGAGGGATGAACGACGGCAGCGCGCTGGTGGCGGTTTGGGAGGCGACTGGTTGTAGCGCCGCAAGCTGCTGTGTCAAGGCGGCGAGTTGTTGCTGAAGAGCAGCAAGTGGGTCAGGGGTGCCGCCAACGTTACGAGTGGGCTGCTGCTGCTGCTGCTGCTGTTGTAGGGGCGGCGGCTGCTGCTGCTGCAGAGGCGGTGGCTGCTGTTGTATGGGCGGCGGCTGCTGCTGCTGCAGCGGTGGCGGCTGCTGCTGTAGAGGCGGTGGCTGCTGCTGCTGTAGCGGCGGTGGCTTCTGCTGTATGGGTGGCGGCTTCTGCTGCTATAGCGGCGGCGGCTGCTGCTGTAGAGGCGGTGGCTGCTGCTGCTACAATGGCAGCGGCTGCTGCTGCTGGTGCGGCGACGACAGCTGCTGTTGCCGTGGCGGCGGCGGTTGGTCCTGCTGCAGTGGCGGCGGCTGCTGCTGTAGAGGCGGTGGCTGCTGCTACTGTAATGGCAGCGGTTGCTGCTGCTGGTGCAGCGGCGGCAGCTGCTGTTGCCGTGGCGGCGGCGGTTGGTCCTGCTGCGGCGGCGGCGGCAGCTGCTGGTCCTGGGGCGGCGGCGGCGGCTGCTGCTGTTGCAGCGGCGGCGGGTGCTGCTGCTGCTGCTGCTGCAGCAATCGTTACAAGAAAGGAGGGGTAGGGGTCCACCCATCAGAGGAGGACCCCCCCTCACCGGGACTACCAGCAATGCCTTAGTATCTGTTTCTTTTTTGTCTTTGTGTTGCTGCTTCAGTAGGAGGTTGGGGGAGTGGGGAGTCTACCCACTCCTCTGGCCTTCCCCCTTTCCCCTTTTCACCCTCCTCCTTTTTTTTGTTGATGATGTCAGTAGTGACGTCAGTAGTGACGTCAGCAGTGACGTCAGCAGAGGTGTGCTGACGTCAGCATCGGCGAATGTTCGGGCCACCGCTTTTGCTGTTGGTGCTGATGCTGCTGTTGCTATTGCTGCTGCCGTTGCTGCTGCTGCTGCTGCTGTTGCTGCTGCTGCTACTGCTACTGCTGCTGCAGCTACTGCTGCTGTTGCTGCTGCTACTGCTGCTGCTTCTGCTACTGCTGCTGCTGCAGCTATTTGCTGCTGTTGCTGCTGCTGCTGCTGTTGCTGCTGCGGGTGCTACAGCTGCTACTGCTCGTGCTGCGAGCTACAACAGTTGTTGTGGCTGCTGCTGTTGCAGCAGCAAGCTGCTGCAGCTCGCTGCTGCAGCTGAGTATTGCTGCAGATTTTGTGTGCTGTAGCAGCTGCTCGCTACAGCTGCAGGCTACTGCAGCGAGCTGCGGGGGTGGGGGAATTTTTTTTTGTTGTCTCTTTTTTTGTTTTTGTTTTTTTTTCCTTGTCACAGCAGGCAACAGCCCGTTGTCTGCTGTGAGCAGCGGGCTGCTGCTCGCCTAGCAGCAGCGAGCTGCTGCTCGCTGGCAGCAGCGGGCTGCTGCTTGCTGCTCGCTCGCTGCGAGCAGCGGGCAGCAGCAGCTGCGGCTGGCAGCTGCCAGCTGCTGCTCGCTGTTGTTGCTGATGCAGCTGGCGGCTGCTGCAGCTCGCTGCAGCAGCTGCTGCAGCCCGCTGCTGCTGCTGCACGCTGCTGCAGCTGCTGCTGCTGCTGCACGCTGCTGCAGCTGCTGCCTGCTGCTGCTGCGGGCTGCTGCAGCCGGCTGCTGCTGCGGGCTGCTGCTGCTGCTACACGCTGCTGCTGCTGCTGTTGCGAGCTGCTGCTGCTACGGGCTGTTGCTGCTGCTGCTGCGAGCTGCTGCTGCTGCGGGCTGCTACGAGCTGCTGCTTCTGCCTGCTACTGCTGGTGGTGCCAGTCACTGCACCTGGGTGACGTTGCCGCATGCGTCGTCGCCCACAGACGTCAGACGCCGCCTGCCGCTCACCTCCTCGCGTCACGCGTGGGGGTCAGTGCTGCCGAAAAAATTTCGGCAGCATTTCCCCTGGCCCA
>SZWC01015913.1:45941-67324 GCA_023375785.1 Penium margaritaceum | reverse complement strand
TATGTATATGTATATGTATATGTATATGTATATGTATATGTATATGTATATGTATATGTATATGTATATGTATATGTGTATGTATATGTATATGTATATGTATATGTATATGTATATGTATCTGTATTTGTATATGTTTATGCATATGTATATGTATATGTATGTGTATATGTCTATGTATATGGATATGTACATGTATATGTATATGAAAATTTCTATATTAATGTGTATGATTTTACACAGGTTTATGGAAATGTTGATGTACATTAATTGTTATATAAATATAATAGATTTTTGTATACACATATAAGTATATGCATATGTATGTTTATGTGTATGTGGTTTTTTGTGCACACCCATACATCTATATTCTATGAAGATTTATGTATTTGTGGTTTCATTATTTGATGAGAGATAACATTTTATATTGTTGCATTTAATGATTAAATGTAACAAGATAAAAGATTCAACTTGTTTTGTGATGATAAGTGTATGTAAATAGGTGAACATAAACTCATAAGAAGTTATCGATATGAAAGAAATATTGTATAAGATTTTAGAACTCATGCATATATACATTGAAGGGCATGTTTATTTTAAATTTTATAATGATTATGTTGTTTTGTTCTATTATGTGGTTATTACTAACTACTTACTAGTACACTACGTATCAACTCAAAACGTAAAGTCTTCTTAGGGTTTTTTAATGATTCCATTCTAACAGAAATCTCATTTACTTCCATAATGATTAAAGTTAATAAGCATTCTTATGTAAAAGTACATAAATTAATTTTGCATTCATTTGTCCTTTCAATAGGTTCTCATGAATGATTAAGATTCGTAACCGGCCAAGGTGATGTGGACGTGGAGGTGGTGGTTGGTGGTAAGAAGGCGGGGTGCGTTATCCAAAACGTGCATCATGTCCCCGGCTTGGCTGACATTTTGAGTGTGAGCCGCTTGACAGACAAGGGGTATGAAGTGCTTTTCCGCAGGAAAGGTGCAGTCGTGCGGATGGACGGCGGTGGCGAGGTTGTGCTCGAGGCAAAGCGTGAGGGAGGCCTCTATATTGTTGAGACCAAGGTCATCCCCTCGGCAACAGACGTAGCAGACCCGCCAGCACGCGTCGTCAACCTCGCTAAAGGCGGGGGAGCAGACCTGCAGGCGGCTAAGGCACTCGTCGCCTGCTGTCATAGAGGAGATAGCGAAGCGCAACATGGTTCGCGGCCTTAACATCACCTGTGCAGTAGACACAGCAGCAGATTCCGCAGAGCACAAGTACAAGCCTTGCATCGTGGGCAAGGCGAAGCGCAAGCCGTTTGAAGACAGACAGCGGCGGGCCGAGAACCTGCTCGAGGTCGTGCACAATGATGTGTGCGGACCAATCAAGACGCCATCCATTGGAGGCGTGCGGTACTTCGTCACCTTCATCGACGATTGCACCAGAAAAATCTACGTCTACTTTTTGAAGCGGAAGAGCGAGGTGTTGGACCGGCTGAAGAAGTACGTCGCAGCGGTGGAGAGGCAGACTGGCCGCAAGGTCAGAGTGCTACACAGCGACAAAGGCGGCAAGTACGTGGGCTACGTAGGATGGCTGAAGGAGCATGGGATTGAATGGCAGCTGACCACTCCATACACGCCTCAGTCAAATGGCGTGGCAGAGCGTGCAAACCAGACGCTACTCACCATGGCGCAGACGATGCTTGTGGACGCTAGACTGCCACGGAGCCTGTGGGCCGAGGCCGTGAGTACAGCATGCTACATCACCAACCTCACCCCAACGACAGTGCTGAAAGGGAAGGGCAGCTGGAAGATGTCGCAAGAGGCTTGGAGCGGGCGCAAACCAAGCGTGGCGCACCCGAAGGCATTCGGGTGCAAGGCACACGCGTTGGTGCAGGACGCGCAAAGAAAAGACTCCAAACTGGACCCGCGTGCAAAGGCGTACGCGTTTGTCGGATACAAGAGTGCGCTCAAGGCTTACCGCCTCTTTGATCCACAGATGCAGGACGTCATCACCAGCCATGATGTTACGTTTGACGAGCAACAAAGCTACTAAAACAGCAACAAAATTGACGCACCGCACTCTCCAAAGCAGGGGGAGTGGTTCCAACTCCTTGAGCATGAGGAGGAGCCAGTGGCTGCAGAGGTCAATGATGGGTCTTCGGAGGACGACGATACTGGGGCGCAGCAGGGCAATGCAGCAGGTGCAGGTACCGCTGGAGCGCAGGACGCAGCAGCCGATGCGGGGGAGCCTCTGGCCGAGGACAATGTTGCAGCAGAGCAGCAACAAGACCAGCAGCTGGCGTCGCCAAGGTCGCCGCGTCGCAGCCGGAGGCAGCAAAATGCAACGAATTGGTATGACGCGAGCACGGGCCGCTGGATCGGCATGGCGCGGTGCATGATGGCAGCAGCAACAGAGCCGACAACTGTGCAAGAGGCGCTTGCACGGCCTGATGGGCAGCGGTGGGGCAAAGCAATAATATCTGAACTTGCATCCCTTGCTGAGAAAGGCACTGGAGAGTTGGTGGATCGGCCTGAGGGGGCGAAGGTGATCAGCTCCAAGTGGGTGTTCAAGGTGAAGCTGACCAAGGACAGCAAGCTCAAGAAGTATAAGGTGCGGCTAGTGGCAAAGAGGTACGCGCAGAGGAAAGGCGAACACTACAATGAGACGTTCGCGCCCGTCGCCAAGTTCACAAGCATCCAGACGATCCTCGCGGTGGCAGCCGCAAAGGACATGGAGATCCACCAAATGGATGTCAAGACGACATTCCTGATTGGCATCATCGACAAGGAGATCTACCTTGAGGTGCCAGAGGGGGTGGATGCGCTGGAGGGCACGGTGTGCAAGCTCTGCAAGGCCTTGTACGGGCTAAAAAAGGCGCCCAGGTGCTGGTACCAGCAGATGGACGGCTACACGGCGGAGCTCGGCTTGAAGCGCTGTGAGTCAGACCACAGCGTGTACGTGCGGCGTAGCAAGGGACTCCATCAGATTGTCGCACTCTACGTGGACGACCTGATCCTATGTTCATCAAATCTGACGGCTTTGCAGCAGGTCAAGGAGTAGTTGAGCAGCAGATTTAAGATGACGGATATGGGGGAGCTAGAGTACTGCCTCGGGGTGAGCATCACTCGCAACCGGAGGGTGCGCACACTTGAGCTTGGGCAGGCCAAGTACGTGGCCGAGGTCCTGAAGCGGTACGGCATGGAGGACTGCAAACCAGTGGCCAGTCCGTTCTCCACAAGCTGTGAGCTGAGCGCGGCGATGGCGCCGCAATCTAGAGAGGAGAAGGAGGAAATGGCAGAGGTGCCCTACCAATCTGTGGTGGGCAGCCTGATGTATGCCATGGTGGCGACTCGGCCAGACTTGGCCTACGCGGCGGGTCATGTAAGCAGGTATGTGGCCAACCCTGGGCCACTGCGCTGGCAAGCGGCAAAATGCATCCTCCGGTATATGCAGGCAACGCGGCATGCACGCCTGAAGTACGACGGAAAGGGGAGGTCAGACCCCTTGCGGCTGGTCTGCTACACTGACGCGGACTACGCCGGCGATGTGGACAAGAGGAAGTCCATTTCTGGCTATGTGTTCTTCCTCGCAGGTGCAGCGGTCTCGTGGTACAGCAGGAAGCAGGACTGCGTCGCCACCTCCATAGTGGAAGCGGAGTACATTGCTCTGGCCGAGGTGGTCAAGGAAGCAGTGTAGCTCCGCAGATTGCTTGGGGATCTGGACGTGCCGCAACAGGAGCCTACGGTGGTTCAAGAGGAAAAATCCGGCGCCATGTCACTGACCAACAACCCGACGCATCACAGGAGGACGAAGCACATCGACGTGCGCTACCACTACACGCGCGGCATGGTGGAGAAGGGACAGGTTGTGCTGCAGCATTGCAGCACGAAGCACATGCTTGCGGATTGCCTGACTAAGGCGCAGCCCCAGGATCGGCACATCATCAGCCTTGCAGGGCTAGGGTTGACAAGCTGTGAAGGGCTTGAAGGCACAGGAGCGGACGAGCATGAGTGAGCACGAGGCATCCGGCATGGAAGATGCATGGGGGAGATTGTTAAAAAGTGCCCCTGCCATGGATGTTGTTTGCCGGTTTCCTGGTTCGACCACTGGAGAGTGGTTGGACATCTGATCTGATTGCAGATTTGGACTCCCTGCAGTTTTCCATGCGCTTTCGAGCTTTCAGTTGGTCGATTTGGTTGAGAATTCAGAAAGTTAGCCCTATCCGAAGTTCGGGTGGTCGGCGGGTGGAATCTGAGTCTCCGTCATTGGTGACGGGATTATTCTGCCGCGGTGGTCTGAGTTCGTCTCCAATGAGCTCCAAATGCACCAGGGACATGAACAAAGTGACCAGAGGGACCTCCTTGACCAGGGTGAACTTCTCCTTGACTTCTGGGCGAGGAAAGGCGTTCTGACGGGTCATCGTCGTAGCGCCTCCCGTTGCCTAGCGTGCAAGGCATGGTGGGCGGCTCCACCAAGGGTTACTTCGACGGTCATAGCAGGGGATCGACTACTCCGTTTTGGACGTGCTTGGATGCGTTGGAAAGCTTCAATCACAGGCTATAAGAATCTGATGTCATCTCACCAAAAGGACAAACCATTCATGATTCTCAGCCTCTCTCAGTTTCCGCAACCTGCATTCTGCCAAAATTCTGCTCTCTTGGTGTTGTGGCGACCCAAAGCACACACCTCCCTTGGAAGTCTCTTTGCACTAAGTAGCCGTGGACACTCAGGTAGTTCAGGGCACGCCAGGAAACCATTCCTGACACAATGGAATGTGCAAAACTGCGTCAGCACGATGATGGGAGCAGAAAGGCATGAGCGGTTCCGAGGAGTTAGTTGCAGAGCTTGAGGAAGGCTGAGGTACCGAGGACGCGAGGTAGACAGAAGCTAGTGAGAGAGAGCAAGAGCGAAGTGAGTGATGGGTCAGCAGGTGCTTGAGAGAAGGAGCACGAGTGATAGAGTGAAGAGCTGCAAGGTGAGAGTGGTTGGTGAAGACACGATGGGCGAGGTGCAAGCGGATCGAAGACACAGTGACAAAGCCGTGGAACCAAAAAGGGAATAGGATGAGTAGAACTGTTCTTGTTAACTGGGGGGGAATGAACATCCTCCATATATCAAGGGCAGAACAGGACTAAAGAAGGAGCAACGACGTCTTGTGCACTAGCCGGACGTGCTTGCGGTCAAACCGCTTATTTGGGGATTTCTCAGTGGGAAGGCCGTTGGTTGGTTGTTGACCGTCAACGGCTAGTTGAGACGATCACTGAGGTGGTTCTAGCCAGAGCTGAACCGTTATTGAGATTTTGATTTCTAGGTCAGTGTCCTCTGTCAGATTCATATCCTGACACCCCCCTTGAATCTAACAGATCATCTGTGAGAATAGGTCCGTTCCATGGCAATGGAGCACCCTATACCCCGAGAGGAGAGGAAGTGTGACCACATGTCACCCAGGTCTTCTGGGTATGCATCAATCGGGTCATGATAAGTCTTGTGTGTTATGGTCTGTAGTTCTTTGCGCACTTGCTGATTGACTTCAGCATAGGACTCAGTCCGCTGTGTTGGTGCTCCGAGGTAGAGTCGGTCGCCAAACAAACAGTCTGTTACTCCATGGTGCAGCAGAAGTACTGAGAAGAGGTTTTTGTAGACCTGTTCAGCCCACTCTTGAGATTGCCTCCATCCTTCATGATGACTGAGAGGGGGCAGCGGATCAACTGCTTCAACAAGTGTGCGGAGGTTGGTCGTGTTGGTGCAGACACTTTTGATCCAGTGTCTCCACCATCCCTGCTGAAAGATTCTGTGCCAAAGTATTGGAGTTGTGTGGGCTGCTCTGAAGTGATGATGGTAGGAGGGATGCACAAGTGGTTGAAGTTGATTGCAGACCACCTCAAAGGTAATCTGCTGTATGTTGTTGGCGTAGTCATCCAAGGTCAGACTGTCCTTGTCAATCTTGTCCTCAATAGATACTCGGAGCAGGTTGACGAAGGCATGCCCAAGAACTGACCATCCGACGGCACGGAGTAGAACAGAGGCTGACCACCAATGCACGTTGGATCCATCTTCAGCAAAGACGTCAATGGATGGCCACTGAGATGGAGGATGCATGAGTAGGATGACAGTTGGAGGAGATGCTTGGCAAGTACTTGAGGTGACCCTCCTTATGTGAGAGAGGTGCAGCAGAGAGAGCGAAGTAGATGAGAGTACGGGGAATGATATTGAGGTGGACAGATTCTGGTGAGGATGGAGAGGATGTGGGGGTGAACCGCGTGCGCTGCGTAATGTGCGGCGTGGATTCAGGTTGTCGCAGAATGGGCGATGTGACTGAACGAATCCTTGTGTTGAGAAGATGAGGAGGTTGGTGGAGGAACATTGATGGTGAAGTGGGCATAGGGGCAAAACCTCGTACGCGGTGGAAGTTTCGGCGTGGGCGCAGGTCGTCGCACCGTGGGCGACTCGGCCGGGCGGATCCTTGTGCCAAGTTGAGGACAATACGGAAGCGGAAAAACGTATGATGGCGGAGGAATCGATGATGAAGGAGTGGGCGCTGGGGCTAAACCTCATGCGCTGCGAAGTAGATGAGTAGAATGCAACAAGGGGAAGGCAATCGCCAACGCGCCATGATAGACCTGCTGCTGGCGTGGGTGCAAGCTACTGCGAAGCGGGCAGCTAGCTCGTGCAGATCCTTGTGCTGACAGTAGATGCTGATGATTGCTGAGGAGGCGGAAGCTGATGTTGAGGAAGTGGGCGCAAGGACGAAACCAAGTGCGCAGCAGAAGGTTCGACGTGGGCGCAGGTCGTTGCAGAACAGGCGATGCGACCGGGCGGATCCTTGTGCCGAGCGGATGACAAAAAGCGAATGATGGTAGAGAAACGACTGATGATGGAGTGGGCGCATGGAAGGAACCACGTGCGCTGCAGAGGAATGATGGTGATGAGGATGAAGTTGATCCGGAGGCGGCTTGACGAGGTAGAGGAAGCTAGAGGATGATAGGATGATGATGTGGAGGATGTGTAGAGGCTGATGATGAAGAGGCTGAGGAGGATGTCGCGGCGAGAGTGATGGGGAAGCGATGGCAGGAGCTGGATGCTGGAGCGATAAAGGAGGCAGAGGACGGGGTGATGAAGGAAGCGGCAGTGGGCGCGGGCGAGGCAACCAGTTCCTTAGTTCTCAGGAGAGTGACGGCTTGTTCCCCAGTTGGCCCGAGACTGACGCGTAGGAAGACTAGTGGTGTCCGATGTCCTGACAGCGAGAGGAATCCGGCTGCAGTGTGGCAGGTCGTGAGATAGGCAGGGATGCCGTTCCGTGGATGTCAGGAGAGTGATGGCTTGTTCCCCCGTTGGCCCGAGACCGACGGGCAGGAAGACTGGCAGTGTCCGATATCCTGATGAAGGAAGGCAATTTGCTGTTGCTGATGACGAGCAGTGGCGGCGCGAGAGAGCGGCTCGAGGCGATGAATGCGAGAGACATGAGCTAGATTATGCGGATGAGGCAGATGGAAAGGATGAGGAAGGGAGAAACACTTGCGAAGGCTGAGATGATGCGAGGCGGCAGATGGCGAGCGGCAGGAAGCTTCCAAGAAGACGATGACAGACGGCGGCTCGAGAGCTGCTTGTGGCTGTTGCTGACAACCAGTCACCAATTTCCGATTGCAGGTGCGGGATGGGCGCAAGGCTTTCTCAGGATGACTAGACGTTTCTTCAGCACGAGGATCACTTCAAGTGGTGCTGCTGATGTCAGCTCTTGGCAAAGCGGAGAGGCACGAAGTAGCGATGGCGGTGGCAGAGGAATACACATCAGAGAAGTAAATCAATGGTGGCGGTAGAGGGATAACTGGGTCACCGGACACCAGGTGATGTTGCTTGGTGCTCTGATACTGTGTCAAAAGATAGCAAGCGTGACAACGGCAATAGAAGAAGCAAGCAGAAGCAATGGAACGTGCACAACTGCGTCAGCACGATGATGGAAGCAGAAAGGCATGAGCGGTTCCGAGGAGTTAGTCGCAGAGCTTGAGGAAGGCCAAGGTACCGAGGATGCGAGGTAGACAGAAGCTAGTGAGAGAGAAAAAGAGCAAAGTGAGTGATGGGTTGGCAGGTGCTTGAGCAAAGGAGCAAGAGTGACATAGCGAAGAGCTGCAAGGTGAGAGTGGTTGGCGAAGACAGGATGGGCGAGGTTCGAGCAGAGCGAAGACACAGCAACGAAGCCGTGGAACCAAAATGAAACACGATGAGTAGAACTGTTCTGGTTAACTGGGAGAGAATGAACATCCTCCATATATCAAGGGAAGAACAGGACAAAAGAAGGAGCAATGGCTTCTTGTACACTAGCCGGATGTGCTTGTGGCAAACCGCTAATTAGGGGATTTCTTGGTGGGAAGGCCGTTGGTCGGTTGTTGACCGTTAACGACTAGTTGAGACGATCACCGAGGTGGTCCTAGCCGGAGCTGAACCGCGATTGAGATTTTGATTTACAGGGTTCGTTGTCCTCTGTCAGATTCATATCCTGACAGTCTGGTCCCAAAAAGATCTGCGAGAGACCCAAGTCACTCAGTTCTTGCTCGGTGGGGCTCCACTCGTCGAGACTCTGCCGCTGTGGTGGAAGTGCCGGCTGCTACTTTGCCGCGGATGGCCGTGTTAACCGTTCCCCTTGTGCAATATTTTCTTCTCCTTTGGTATGCACCTCCTCCTTGTCAGGCTCCGAGAGGTCAGAGCTCACTATCTCATGCGGCTTTCTGGGGCTACCCTTCCTCTTCTGCCTTTTCTTCGCTAGGACCTTCACCAAGGGTGCCCCCGTCCCCTCTTCTGTTACTACCAGGACTCTGCACGACAGTGGCTGCATGAGAGCCCCACTCCTGGGCCCCTTGCCCTCGAGTGGTGCCTCTTGTGGTGGACCTTCCGCGGTGGATGTGGAGAGTCCTCCAGATGGTCGGCCAGCGATGAGGGCCTCCATCCTCCTTACCGTTGCTTCCAGCCTCTTGTCCACCATCTGCGACACCTCCTTGACACTCATTCCCCGCTGCCCAGTGGAGGCCGATGATCCCTCTGTCTCCCTCTTTGTTTTCCGTGGCTGCTTCTTTGGCCGGCCATTAGCCTCCGCCCCTTCCCCTTCGCTCTTCAGTGGCATGGTTGTGGTGATGCGCTGACCCTCCTGCACTGCTTATGTGCCCGCCGCCTCCTGTGCTTCTTTTTGTTCCTTCTTCCTCCGTATCGTTTCTTGCTGCACATGCACTTCCGCTTCAGCCGACCTGACTCTCGCCTCCTCATGTTGCTTCTGCTTCGTGGCATGGTCCCAGAAATCGGATGAGGGCGCCCCTCCCGTGGGTGATCCTATGGGGACCGTAGCTTGCACCATCTTGTCCGCTCTAGGGGTTGGCACCACTGATCTAAAGTGAGTCTGCTGCGGCCCACCTAGCACGTGAAATATTGTTCATTTGCAGCAGAAATGAGGCTGAGAACGCCCGTACCGAATAGTGTACTGGCTTGGCGCGGCGTGAGCCATTCGACCGCCAGGAGGATTTCATATGTCCGCGCGCGCTAACATGGACCGTGCATGCAGCGTGGACATTTGCGACCTGGATGGGTTGCATGTTGATTTGTTTGCCAGGGGCATTAATAGATCTGGATGCGAGAGAGAGAGAGAGACGCAACGGACTCAACCAGATGAGATGGACGAGGCCGAGAGCGCGGACAAGCCGTATGGCGATGGTGGGATGTGTGGCTCCGGTGTTGACGATGGCCGTGAATTTGCAGCCGCAGATCCATGCATGGCCCCATGCAACTGATGGTGTCCGCTTCGGCTGGGGTGGTGTCCATAGTGGCCGAGGCTCCCACCGGGGGCCTGAGTGAAGAAGGGCTGTGGCGCCATCCGCATGCAGATCGCGGATGCAGAGATGAAGGTGGCGGACCCCTGTGAAGCCGTGGGGCTGCATGCGAGGCAAATACCCACGCGTGCCAGGTCAAAGTTTATGATTTTGAACACTGCAGCCACCTTGTCCGCTGCACGGGGATGGATGATGATGTAGTCAATCAGGGGGACTGGGAAAATGGGATCTCTAAAGAGGGCGGAGATGTAGGGGTCGGCGGCGGACCGGGCTGAGGGAGCACTGGGGGGAGGAGCTGAGGGAGGATGGCGAGGACGAGGGCGGGTTGGCGCCGTGGCCTCCCATCTGGCGGCTACCTCAGGATCAGATTGGAGGCGTTCCCACACATCCTGTGCCGTTAGGGTTTCGAAGCCATAGCAAGCACGGCGGTGCATGTGGCAGGTTCCTGTGGATTTTGCAGGTGGGAGAACGGGTGGTGTAGTAGGGGATCCGCGGATGTCCTCGCCCTGAGCAGGTGATGCAGTAGGAACCTGCTTATTGAGTGGAATATGGAGACGTGTGGCAAGCTGCTCTTCGTCAGGGGTAAAGTCACGAGCAACCCCCTCCTAGGTGGAATCCCTCTCATGTGGGGAGGCTGCTGGGGCTACAGGATCCTCATCCTCATGAGTGTGTGTGACAGCAGGCCACCCTTTGCGCGGAAATGGACTCAGTGCATGTGTGTGCCAGTTGGCCAACACAGGGTGCTACTGGATGCCGGAGGTTGTAGCCCTAGAGGAGAAGTGCCCACTTAGCCAGAACCCCTTCGTGGTTCTAGGTGGTGTGGAGCCATTGCAACGCGTGATGATACGTGTAGATGGTGAAGGGCTTGCCATTTTTTATGTAATCATGAAAGTGTGCCATTGTCCAGAGGACAGCAAACACTCGCCATTGACCGGTAGGTATTTACTTTCTGCGTCATTGAGGGCCCAGCTGGCG
Source organism: Penium margaritaceum (assembly GCA_023375785.1). Taxonomy (NCBI): domain Eukaryota; kingdom Viridiplantae; phylum Streptophyta; class Zygnematophyceae; order Desmidiales; family Peniaceae; genus Penium; species Penium margaritaceum. The sequence goes on along the minus strand of SZWC01015913.1, from coordinate 56,536 downwards.
TATGCAATGACCCTCTGGATTTTCTGTTCCACTTTTTGGAAAGAATGGCACATAGGTCCTCGTGGGACCTGTCTGTGGTGGTGATGAAGGGGAGGTTGAAGTTAGGGAATTCCAGCATCGGTGCTGTGATCAGGCGGATATTGATTTCCTCCTACACCAATTAACACGTGGCTGTCTAGATGATGTCCACTTCCTGATGTGTCAGCTGCTAGAAAGGGCACACAATCTTGGCGTGATCGCGAACAAAACGACGGTAGAAGGAGATGAATCCTAAGAAGATGTTAACTTGCCCAGCCGAGATGGGCTGCCGACATTCCTTGATTACAGCGATCTTCACTAGGTCTCTGGTGATGCCTTTTGCACTCATGAAGAACCCAAGGAACTCCATCTTTGGTGCAACGAACACTTCATTGCCCATAAATTTCATTCTGCAAGGGAATCATCCACACATTGAAGAAATCAATGCAATATGTTTTTCTATTGAGGAAGGAAAGACTTCTTTTGTGAATTTCTAGAGATTGAAAGTGCTTAAATACATTTTTCCGTGCATTGGTTGTCATGGAATCATATCATTAAAAACTAGCGTAAAAAAGCAGGAGAGTCTGAGCCGCCTCTTTCCATTCCAACATAGATGGACTTTGAGTTACCTTTCCTTCAATAAATGTCTTAAAGGACAATGATGCACGCTGCTTCACCCCCTAGCGTTCTAGATTTCATAGCATCTGATTTGTTGCAATGGTAGCACCAAAGTAGAAATGACCAGTCCAAGTACACAACTTGCATGGGTCGACATTGTCTAGTCACCATTATCATAGGAGACCTACATGCCTTTGTAACCATCTTCAGACAAAATATTTTTTTCCAGTTCCTTTAAGGGAGCAAAAAAAACGTTTTAGCATACCCAACTTCCATCATTAAACATTGTCCCAATGGGACACTAAAAAAAGACGGTGCAACAACAAGCCCCCTCTGCAACACGTCATGTACTGCATGGGTCACCCGTCAATTATCTCAAACAGGGATATTGTGTCTGAGACTTGAAATACTTAGATGTTGGTAATTTTACCACATTCACCATTTGTTCAATTGGAGGAAGCATAAGAATTCTCCCTTTTCCAAGTCTTACTTGAAGGTCCATGTTCACCTTCACGCATTCCCAAGCATCATGTATCCAAACGTTGAAGCATTGGCCCTTCTCCTTTTCCTTTCCTCATCATCCATGGGCCCAACGTGATGTTTCACCAACCCCATGACCAGATTTCTTGAAGTAGTAACATTCATTCTGCCTTTACCTTTACCCTTTGAAGCACATTGATTCCCTTTGAGAGAATCTTGAAACTGTGTCGATGAAATGCTGAAAAATGATGATTATTGTTGCTAAAGAGGCTAGAGAAGATGGTGATGCTGGTTGCACAAGAAGCAGTCCATAAACACATCATCAATTACAACATGCTAGTCATAGAGAGATGTCAATATCTTTATGGGGTCACTGATACATACGGATTCATCCATCTCTACTGCATTTTTGTGAGTGTTGACCTCAAAACGTACATGGATTAAAGTATCCTCTGAACCACATTTGAGGCAAGGGTGCCAAGGACAAGTAGTTTTGTCACGTGAAAAGGTAGAGGTAGATGGTGGCATGGGTGTTTCTGTGCTTCTTGTCTTGGGTATGGGTCTCACTAGTACAGAGAGAAGATTTCGATGACTTTGCCTCTCTAATATGTGCCAGGCACCCTTCTCCACCGGGATGAATTTCAGGTTGGTCATTGGGTTGAATTAAAGCTTCCTTCCAAATGTGGTAATGATCATGCATGCTAGTACAGAAGCAATTTTCTCTGGTGAGGAAATATGTGACCAAAGAAAGCCCTCTCACACAGCCTTTCTAACACATACCTTAAGGATACGTCAAACGTCTTGCTTGAACAAGTAATTAAAGGGAAATCCCTCTGGGACTAAATCTTGTTTTTCCAAACAGCCACCTTGGCAGAACCAATGGATCATGTGAAAGAGTTGTGGGTTTAAAGGAAAAAATCCGGAAGTGCTTAGATTTTTGAGGTGGAAATTGCAGAATAGCAGGTTTTCTAAGCCTTAATAGAAACACATATGATGAAGGGTGCATAAAAGTGATGGAATATATTATATCTACTATATTTAGCCACACCTGAGATTTACAACATAACTGACATATTTCATTAGAAATATTTATAGTAATATGTTTTCTGGAGTCTTGCGATGGTCATCTAGCCACCTTTTGGCATTGAGAATCAATCTTTCTTTCCCCTGGGAAGTAATATTGGCCATGTTCATTATTGGAAACCAGACCCAAGACCTCAAATTTTCAAGAAATCTTCTCTCACTCAAAAGAGAGACTCCCGCTTCAGTTTCATATGATGCTATGGAACGTGCCAAGAAACGTAGTTTGACCGTCGTACCCAAAAGGGCAGCAAAAGTGTACCCACTAATCCTAAGCCCTTCATGCCATTTGCGTCATGGAGGAACAGGTGACACAAGATTTAACACGTCTCAGGTGCTAATCACACATCTTACCACCTGACATGTTTAAGTGCATGGGTTTGTCTCTAGAATTAGTAACGTACCCAATTCCCATATTTTTTATGGACGCTCTCCTTTGCGTGGTAACAGTCTTATGTGTGGTGAGCACATGTAATCATTATGATTACGGCATACAGAAGCCCTCCGCATCATTTTGAAACAACGCTCCCTCTAATATGCAATCCGAACCATGATGCATGCCATGAAATTGGCAAGGCACAAAAAACATGTCACAAGTGGGGAAAAGAGGCTTTTTTTTAAACCCTTTTTTCAACGAAAAAAATTAAAGGTTTTTTATATTGACATGAGGTTTGGAATTGATGACAAGGACGAGAGATGTAGCAGATGTAGAAAAAAGCCACTGTCATCCATTGAAAAGCAAATGGGATAGGTAGGCTGCCCAATACAACTACATACAGCACACTTGAGTTATGAAGCCTCATCCATGAGGACCTATTCCATGAGTAATTACTTTTTGTATGTTAGAGATTATATTCATTTTGATATTTGTACGGGATATAATCAACCCTACTTTAGTATGAAAAGTTAACACAAAGGCAACAAGGTTTTGCACCGAAGTCATTCGACCACACAATGTGAAACTGTTAACATAATCAGCATGATCATGAAGAAATTCACAACCGATTATGTCATGAAAAACTACAAAAGAATTATGATTTAGTAGAAACTTGTACACTCCATAAGCACCTCCGAAAGAAATTAACTCCATATCAGTGTAACATCGTGTCAATCTTGTGGCTACAACGACCTTATTTTCTGATGGCCTTAATATTACAAATTTGATTTGTGAATTTCCTCGGATGGGAAATTCACTGAACTAGTTGATGTGAGGGTGTTGACCCTTCATTCCCATGGATTCTTGAGCTACTTGGCCACATAGGTCAATATCGCTTTGCCAAGATTTAAACCTGTGATTCTATTTGTGGGGCTAAGTCATAGCTAAATTCTCCTGGATCTTGTGTTCTCTACAAAGTTGTGTGATGTACTAGACCCATTCTTTCTTTTGAAACCACTTGAGGGCGGGATTCTTCAAGCACATGATGATGAATTAATTGAGGAGGATACAAAAATCTGTATGGAGATTCTAATTCCCATGCTCATCTCCGGTAGGAGGCCTTAAAAGGAATGCACATTCTCAGTTTGGATTCACTTGAGATCAAAGTTTCCTTTCGATGCTCCACTCCCAGTTGGCCTGCTAGTTCAGTGTTCTTTATGATAGGTTTCTTGCTCTCTTGAAATATTCTTTATTTCTTTTTTCATTTTAAAGGAGGTCATATCCGTCCATTCCCATTTTTCCTTTGCTTCTCCAAGCATGTGTGTCATTTGCTGTCTTTAGGGGGCAAATTTAGTGTATCAACCAGTTTCTTCAAAACATGCTTGGGCATAATAAACATCACACTGCAAGAAACATTTCTTTTGCACCATACAGTTGTCTTCTTTTGCCCCATGCAACTGATAGTTTTTGACACTAGAGGGTGTACTCGTACGATGAAACGTCCTACGTCGGTGACAATGTGCTGGATGCCCATGGGTCGACTGGCGGGTTCCTAGGCCAGCCACTACTTGCAAGTGGGCCATCGGAAGGATAAACGTCGCGAAGAAATTGGAGGATTCAGCAAGGACTCAGACTTCAGCAGTTGCATTGTTCATTTGTGCAGTCAGAATCATCCCTGCAGGGGCCCACCTTGTTGCAGTGAAGTAATGGTGGAGGGTTGGTTTGTGAGTTTTACTACAGACAACCTCCAATGGTCCAATGGTCATATCATTTGAGAACAGCGTCCTCTTTCAAGAGAATAGCCAGATGATGTGGTTTTTACAGGTTTTGAGACAGCTCATGTGTGTGTACAGACCTCTCATAGTAGACCCTGTCACCTCGGCGAAAGAAAGTAATAAATGGAAGGACTATTCCGTCGTTTACCACCGCCGCATTGAAAACCGGGCGGCGCGGGCAGATTCGCCGTCAAGAACCAGTTACAGGGCAGCAGGTGCGAGGTGCGAGTCGAGAATGTTAACCTCCTTGGAAATAGGTGTCAGAATATTGATCAAGACTCACACGGCTCAACCGGGCTCTCTCCTGTCTTCCTGGCGTCACCCAACTCTCCCCTGGACATCCGATCATCGGGAAATGGAAAAGCCAGTCCGGTCCCAGTTCAGCTCCCACATTCCGCCTTTCGAACGGCTCAGATGGCATGGCCAATCAGACTTCTCCGGTCTGACCATCCGACAGTCCAAGCCCCCCACGACCAGCGCCAACGCACCATCCACACAACATAACGACCAGCAAGCTCTGCCGACAACATTTATGCGTCCTGTTCCATTCATCGTGGCTACACCCAAGGCTTGGCAGAAGAAGCACGTCCTCCACTCAACATGGGAGGACTACCAAGAGCTCAAGATCGTGCAGAGCCGCACCGCGCCTCCGCATTGCTCAGACACAGAAGCAGCAGTAGCAGCAAAATGGCGGCTGCGGCTTCACATCTCGCACCGCCCGCCCTAATGGGTGTAGGCGCTTGTGCTCTAGCTCTAGGAATAATTAGGACCATCTAGTACTAATAGCAATAAGATCCCTGTACCCTATTTGCCTCAGTATTTGTTTCCTTCATTGCCTCATTTCCTTAATTCATTGCCTCAGTGCAATCTCCCATCGCTTCCGCAAACATTCCCGGGCCCTCCGCCTCTCGCTTCCGCTCAGGCCTTCGGTCCTTATTCAGCTTTACCTCCCAAGTGAACTTCACAGCTGGTGTCTGCTCATTTGCGATCCTGCCTCAATCCTTGCCGTACTCGTACGCTGTGGTATCCGGGTCGCTGCGGCCTTTGGCCCGCACTTCGGTGTCCAGCACTCATCGATTCCTGAAGTGGCCCTCTTCGTCGTTCATCCTCAGTGCTTTGTCGCTTCTGCTCCTCGCACTGTCTTTACCCTCTCCTCTTGCTGTGATGTCAAGCTTCTGTCAGCAGTCTGTTCCTTCTTCAAAGCTTCCGCCTGCCTGCCGGGGACCATTTCCAGTCGTCCACATCCTCTCATGCCTATCCCATTTTCCTGACATGGTATCAGAGCCCAGCAAAAGATCCTGCTTGCAATCAACGCCTTCGCTCTTACTGCTGACGCCTGAAACGCCAGGAACGCCAGGTCGAGCCGCACCTTCTCCGCTCAGTCATCCTCAGTATCATCTGCATCATCCAACACAGCGCACGTGGTTCGCCCCTGCGCCCATTTCCGCAGCTGTCCTGCCAACCAAAGACTTGTATGGGGGCATCTGTGTGACAAGGACAATTGCTTCATCACCAATATTCCTCACTGAAGCATTCAAAGCCTTCAACCACCATTGTCTCAGTCTCCTCATGCCACTTGCATATTGCTGAACTTCAAGTGCACCTCTCCTCTTTCAGAAGGTGTGCCTCCTCTCCAGGATGACTACCTGTACTACTACAATGATGACTACTTCTATTCTGCTGATCCATTTGCCTCGCACCAAGCCGCCTCCGCAGCAGAGGTCTCTCTGGACCCTACTGCCGCTATGGGACTTTTCCTCTACTCTAACACTCTAGCCTTTGCCTGTGAAGAGCTCAACAAGTTCATGCTACTCAACTACGGCACTACCATCAATGGCAACACTCTGCAGCAGACGAGCACTTCCCCCACAGCTGCGCCGCCTTCGTTGCAGAATACTTCTCTCTCAACCAACGAACCAGCATCACTCCCGCTCTCATCGCCTCCTTCCGTTGACACCACAGCTCGCTACATCCCACCTCGAAAACGCATGTAGCAGCTCAGCAACTCATCAACTTCAGCTCTGGCTGTGTCCTCCAATGCCCCTAATCTGAAGGTTCCCTGTGACAAATCAACAGTCTCTGACGCTCCTGCACTCAAATCACTGCCTTTTGACAATCTCATTTCTACAGCTCACTCCGCTCTGACAAGTTTTCCCTCTGCCATTGTCACATCCCCAGAAAAAGCACCAACTCAAGCTCCTACTCCAGCAATTCCACCTGGATTCTCACTACCGGCATCAGCTCTCTCTGCATCATCTTGCTCAACTCCTTCCTCCCTTGTTCTCATCTTATCAAGCTTGTCCTCTTGCAGCAAGCCAACAACTCATCTGCCTCTTCAGTCATCTGGTGCCCCTGAAGTTCCAAAGCCATTAGCAACTGGAGCCTCAGTAACCTCATCAGTGCTACCGCCAACTCATTCTCCGCCTGTATCACTTTCAAGCTTGCCCTCTTCTGTGCCTCATCTTCCATTACTCTGCGCATATCTTTCAATCTTTCCTGAAAACTGCAATACAACTCTTCAGAACAAGTGCATCTCTCCAGTATCATGGCAGTCTCTCCAAGACACCTATGAGCTCTATGCATTAATGACATACCTGCTTCCAGCATCATCTCCTCTGCCGACTACACTGGGGTATATTCTCCTTCCTCCAGCTCTCTGCTGCCTCAACCATCACCCTTCCTTAACTCCACTACAACTAACCAGCTGCTTTCACTGTCCCTTTGCCCTTCATCTGGGCTCAGATCTGACTTATCTCTTCCCTCGCACGGCACCTGACAGCATGGATGCATGGATTCACTCCTCCAGCTGCCTCTCTCTTCCTCTTACAGTTTCTTTGGATCATACAGAAGGATTCCAACCTCTTCCCCTCTGATGATCCTCCCGGCAGCAGCCCTTCCCATCTTCTCCCCGGCACACAACAGTCTACCTCCGCCCATGAACCTCCTTATCTCCTCTGGGCGGCTGGAAAGAAACTGACCTCCCTCCTTGGCTTCTTTTTTGCGAGCCGTGTCATCTTGAGGGCGGCTGTCAGAATATTGATCAAGACTCACACGGCTCAACCGGGCTCTCTCCTGTCTTCCTGGCGTCACCCAACTCTCCCTAGGACATCTGATCAGCGGGAAATGGAAAAGCCAGCCCGGTTCCAGTTCACCTCCCACATCTCGCCTTCCGAACGGCTCAGATGGCATGGCCAATCAGACTTCTCCGGTCTGACCATCCGACCATCCAAGCCCCCCACGACCAGCGCCAATGGACCATCCACATAACATGACGACCGGCAAGCTCTGCCGAGAACAGTTATGCGTCCTGGTCCATTCGTCGTGGCTACACCCAAGGCTCGGCAGAAGAAGCACGTCCTCCACTCAACATGGGAGGACTACCAAGAGCTCAAGATCGTGCAGAGCCGCACCGCGCCTCCGCACCGCTCAGACACAGAAGTAGCAGCAGCAGCACAATGGCGGCTGCGGCTTCACATCTCGTACCGCCCACCCAAATGGGTGTAGGCCCTTGTGCTCTAGCTATAGGAATAACTAGGACCATCTAGTACTAATAGCAATAGGATCCCTGTACCCTATTTTCCTCAGCATTTGCTTTCATTTCCTTCATTGCCTAACTTCCTTAATTCATTGCCTTAGTTCAATCTCCCATCGCTTCTGCAAACATTCCCGGGCCCTCGGCCTCTCGCTTCCGCTCAGGTCTTCGGTCCTCAGCTTTGCCTCTCAAGTCAAATTCACAGCTGGTTTCTGCTCATTTGCAATCCTGCCTCAATCCTTGCCGTACTCATACGCTGTGGTATCCGGTTCGATATGGCCTTCGGCCCGCACTTCGGTGTCGAGCACTCATCGATTCCTGAAGTGGCCCTCTTTGCCGTTCATCCTCAGTGCTTCATTGCTTCTGCTCCTCACACTGTCTTTACCCTCTCCTCTTGTTGTGACGTCAAGCTTCTGTCAGCAGTCTGTTCCTTCCTCGAAGCTTCCGCCTGCCTGCTGGTGACCATTTCCAGTCGTCCACATCCTCTCATGCCTATCCCATTTTCCTGAAAATAGGCACCTTCCCTTCCTCTGAGACTGTGATCCCCCTCCCCCCGATACCCTGTCGTATTGCTTGTGCGGCTGCTGCTCGAGGTGCCCACGCCTCGCAGAACCTAGCAGGCACACTTGGCTGAGCAGCCGGAAATCGGTCTCTGGTGTGTGCAAGGTGCGGTTGGGGTTTATTTCCTCCGTGGGGTAGCCCTCCCAAAAAAATAAAACGTGGCAACCTGCCACCACCAGCGGGTGGCTCATTGCCAGACTCCGCGTGTAAGTTGGCTCTGCGCCTAACCTTCTCTCATTTTCGAAGGTGGCGTCGTCTGGCAGAACGGGACGGGATTCTGCGCCTTCCCCTCTGCACGGTGCTGACCGCACCCATCCAAGGCACCCATGGCAAATGGCGCTGCGGCGGCGGCGGCGTTTGCCCTCCTCCTGGCCGCAGCACTGCTTGTCGCATTGCACGTCGCAAGCGCAGCGGTCGTGGAGCCGTCACAATGTGAGCCTGCGTCGGCTGTTCATTGCATTGCATGCAAAGCTGTCTTAAGTCCTTGCCTGACCTTGGCTTTGGGAATGCAAGCCGTTTCTGCCCTTTCGGCCAGGGGCAGCTTGCACACATGACTGACAGGCACTCGTTTGCGTCGGATTTGCGTCACCTCCTTCGGACTTCCTGCTCCACAAACAGGACTTCCGTGCCATTGCTCACACATCCCTATGCTCCTATCTGCGACCACATGGTGCTTCTTGGATTCATCTTATCCGATCTGGCCAGAGGGTTTGCACTCTCTTCCAGCACCTGCACCGCAAATGGTCACACAGCCGGAGGCCATTCCAGCTTCCGGAGCTAGGCTCAAATCTGCACGTGGCAGCTTGTAACGTGATGGCATCCCCATCCAGGATGGCGGCGATGCCACGGGGCAGGATGACCCATCTTGCATTTTCGTGTGCAGATTTGTGCCAAGTCATGCACGTGTTGTTGCCCTGCTGCGTCACAGGCAACCCGCCAATGAAGTCGAACGAGATGTCTGTCCATGGCCTCTTTGGTACAGGCAATGGTTGCAGATTCCCTGGTGGCTTGGTTCGCCATTCCTTGATGCGTTGGCACACATCACAGCTACTCACAAGCCTCTTGCAATTAGTTTCCATTGACGACCACCAGTATTGGCGTGCCAAGGCTTCGAGCATATTGTCAAAGCCAAAGTGACCCGAGTAGTGGGTGTCATGTGCCTCCTCCATCAACAACTGCTTCAATGGCACATAGTCCGACACGACAATCATTTTCTCTTACCCCCCTTGCCAGTACACTCCATCCCATGTGGCGTCCTTCAATGCACCACCCGTGAACTCACCGTCCACGCCATAGCCATGCTTGAACAGGCTATGCATGACTGGAGATCCCATCAGCACTGAGATGGCGTTGAGGCTCAAGTCCGGCCTCCTTGATAGAGGATCTGCCGGGTTCACCTTCCCAGGCTTGTACTGGATCTTGTAGTTAAAACTTCCTTCCAAACACTCCATCCAACGAGTTTGTTGGTGACTGAGATTTGGCCGCGTCTTCAGGTACTTTAGGGCGTAATGATCCGTGAAGACCACGCAGTATTGCGACTGGAGGTAGCACCTCTAATGCTTTATCGTATGGATCACCGACAGCATCTCCTTCTAATGGATTGCGTAGTTTGGCTCCACACCTTGCAACTTGAACAATGCATACGCTATCGGTTGTGGCCCCTTCCCGTGATCCTGCATTAGCACCACCCCAATGGCATAGTCACTTGCATCCATCGCCATGAGTACTCCTTGGATGAATCCGGATGCACCAGGACTAGAGCGAGTTATGGTTAGTTGTCCTATTTCAATACACCATGTAATGTGTGTATATGATACATGCAATATGCTGGGTTCCTAGAAGTTCAAAAGTGTGTAGACACTACGTAGTACACCATTTAATTAGTGAACACACTGTTAAGTTAATGAAACACTTGTGGTTTCCCGTGGTTTCTTATACATGTAACATTTTTTTATATTTCATTGCTTCAGATATGTTATGTAACATAGAGTGGTCTATGAAAGATATGTTGGGTACATTAGTTGTTTTCCATATTTTTCGCAAACTTATTGTAACATCCTGAGGTACTTCTTGACTCAAAACACCTTAGTTGGGGCTATGCTTGAAGTTCGGAAGGGGTCACTCACGTCCTTTGCTCAACCGTGACAAAGACTGT
>SZWC01015913.1:7071-33708 GCA_023375785.1 Penium margaritaceum | reverse complement strand
GGGAGAGAGAGAGAGAGAGAGAGAGAGAGAGAGAGAGAGAGCATGCATTTTTGTGATGCTTCATGAATGTGCCTGTGTCTCTCAACAGATCAGTCGTCGAACATAAAATCACAACCATTTTCACTGCGCTTAGGTTCCTTGTTTTCCTCTAGGTCCTTCCACAAAGCTGTGTCTGCATCATCCCGTCTTTGGTCTCCACGCACCCCTGTCAATATTGTTCCTTTTTGGTTCTCTGAATCTTTTTTTCGTGATCCCTGCTCACTGGAATTGTAAACCGAAACCTTTGTCGTGGAGTGTGTTCCGCGTGCTTCTACGTGGTGTGCTCCTCTATTCCATCCTCCTGTCGGTTTTCCTGTGCCCTCGTGCAGAGCTCTGAAAGGCACTTGACCCGTCCGGCTCTTGTCGCTGCCACCTTTGATCCTCTCCGTCTTTTCTTGGGGAAGCAGAGTCGTGACGAGGGCTCCCCCAGGGCTCTATAATGCAACTTACGGCTCCTCATTCCAACCACCACTTCCCTTGTGAGAAATCCCACACCACCTCCTGTCCCACAACGGTATATCCTTGCATCCTACTAGAATGTTTGTCTCATAGTCTCTGCTCAATGGAATCACAAGCTGTAAATTGGGTCGTGGAGTGCGTTGTGCGTGCTTCTGCACTGTGTGTTCCCCTCTTCCATCCCCCCATTGGTTTGCCAGGGCCTCTGTTTGGAGCTCAAAAATGCATAAGGCCCATCCCGTTTGCATCGCCGCCACTGGTGACCCCCTCTGTTTTTTCTTGGGAAAATGCATTCATGAACAGGGCTCTCCTAATACCCCGCAATGCAAGTTATGGCTCCTCCTTGTGACCACCATGGTCCCGGTGACAGGTCCCACACCACCTCCCATCATGCGACAATATGAGCTCCCGCCTTACTTCGAATTTTTCTTCCTTGTTGGTGCTCACTAGACATTTGGAACATGTTTTGGGTGCTTCTGCACCGTGTGTTACTTTGTACTACCCCCCCACAAGTTTGCATATGCCTTTTTCTGGAGCCCGAAGATGTTTCCAACTCATCCCACTCCCATCTCCATTATCTGTGACTTTCTCTGAATTTTCTCAAGGAAACACAACTGTGACTAGGACTCTCCTAATGCTTCGGATCTCAACTGATGGCATCTCATCCGACCACCACTGTCCATATGAGAAATCCCACACCACCTCTTGTCTCGTGACAATATCACCTTGTGCCTTGCTTTGACTTTGCAATCTTGGTCTATGCTCATTGGAATCATGAGCTATGAATTGCGTCAGGGAGCGCATTCGTGTGCTTGTACAAAGTGTGTTCCCATCTACCGTTCTTCCACTGGTTTGCCCGTGCCATTTTCCTCAGCTCAAAAAGGTGCCATGCGACCCGTCCCGCCATTGTCTCTGCCACCTCCGGCGCTTTCTGTCTTTTCTTTTGGAAATGCAGCTGTGACTAGGGTTCCAAATGTGCTCCACAACCCAATTTTCGGCTCCTCATTCTGACCACCATCGTCCCCGTGAGAAATCCCACACTACCTCCCGTCTTGCCACAGTATCATCTTGCTTCCTGCTCTGACGTTTGTCTCCTTGTCCTTGCTCATTGGAAGCGCAAACAATAAACTATGTTACGGATCGTGCTCTGTGTGCTTTCACACAATACGTTCCCCTCTACCATTCTCCCACTGGCTTGCAGGAGACTCCATCCGGAGCTTGAAAATGCAACCGGCCCGTCTCGCTCCCGTCAAGGCCACCTGTGATCCTCTTTTTCTTTTCTCGGGGAAACACAGTAGTGACTAGGGCTCCCCTAACGGGCTCCAACACAACATATGGCTCCGTATTCAACCACCACCACCCCTGTGAAAAATCCCACACTACCTACCATATCAGGACGGTATTTTCTCGTGCTCCACTCCGATTTGTTTTCCTGGTCCCTCCTCACTAGAAGTGCAAGCCGCAAATTACGTCATGGAGCGTGCCTGGCGCCCTTCTGCACGGTGAATTCCCCTCTGCAATCTTCACACCAGTTTGTCCGTGCCTCCGTCCTGAGCCCAAATTTGCACCCAACCCATTTGGCTCCCGTCATCGCCACCTATGACCCTATCCATCGTTTTCTAGGGAAACCCAACTGTTACAAGGGCTGCTATAATGATTCACAACGTATCTCTCCTCATTCCAACCACCAGTGCCCCATGAGAAATTCCATACCACTTCCCGTCTCAAGACGGTATCACTTCGTTCCCTGCTCCAGTTTTTATCTTGTAGTCCTTGCTCACTAGAATCACGAGCCTTTTTTTTGGCAGAGCATGTTCCATTTTCTTTGAACAAGGCATTCCCCTCAATCATCTCCCCACCAGTTTCCTGTGCCTTCATCCCGAGCCCGAAAATGCACTCAACCCGACATGATCCCGTCGCCGCCACCTATGGTGGCAGCGACGGGATCCGTCTTTTCTCAAGGAAATGCAATGATGACTAGGGCTCTCGTATCCCTCCGCAATGCAGCTTACAGCTCCTCATTCCGACCACCACCACCCCCATGAGGAATCCCAGACCACCTTTGTCTCACGATAGTATCACCTTGAACAGTGCTCCATTTTTATTTTTTTGTGTGGTCCCTGCTCACTTGAATTGCAAGCTGTGAAGTGCATGCGGTGTGTTTTCTATGTGCTTTTGCACTGTGCATTTGTTACGCCATCCTCCAACCGGTTTGCCAGTGCCTCCCTTCGGACCCAAAAATGCACTTGACCCAATTTGCCCCCGTCGACACCACCTCTGACCCTCTCCTTTTCCTCGGGGAATGCAGCCGTAACAGGGTTTAATGCTACATAATGCAATTTACGTCTCCTCATTCGAGCCACCACCGCCCCCGTGAGAAATTCCACACCACATCTCATTTGAGATGATATCACCTCGTGCCCTGGTTTGATTTTTGTTTTGGTCCCTACGCACTGGCATTCCGACCCGTAAAACATGTCACAAAATGTGTTCCATACACTTCTACAAGGTGTCTTCTCCTCCACCTGTCAGAATGATACACCCTGGCCACAATTCTGACCAAAATGCTCGGATTATTAAGGAAATACCCCAAGCAAAGGCAAGGAGTACTCGAGAGGAGCATTTACCCGAATATCCCCTTCACGACCGGATCACCTTCGGCAAGCGAGCAAACCTACCGCTCGAGGTAGCCGTTCAACGACGGCCAAGAACCAGCCGGTCGCCTGCACCGATCAAATGCCGGAGCCCCGCGCGATCCGACACCCGCTACATGACGCCAACAAGCTGCGCCAGACCACGTCTGCGCACCTACAGTCGCACGACATCACGGTGACCTCCTATCCCACGGACGTGGGCTTATCGGCGAGAACACAAGGGAGGCATATGGATCCACCAAGGAAAACCGCGACCCGAGTCACCACCACCAGGTTTGAGGTGGATAAGGCGCTACGCCTCACATCTCCCACCATAGGCCGTTCGGCCTAGTAGGATGCCAGAATACTTAGAGCTAGTAGTAGTACTCTTGCTCTTTGCCTCTTGTCATTCATCAGTTCTATCTATCAAGTCATTCATTCCTCATGTCTCTCCGCTGCCGGCCTTCGCGCTGTGGCACTTCATCTCGCCTCGCTTCGTTGCACTCTCGCCTGTGCACCTCCAGGTTGCGGTAGTCTCTATCAAGTGTTCACTTCGTGCCTGCCCCTCGGAGCTGAGGCCTTTGGCCCGCTCCTCGGTGCTGTGGCTCCAACTGTATCCTTCGTGTTCTTCCGTTGCCCTCCTCCTGGCTGAGGCACACTTACATAATCATCAAGTCAGCATCACTCCTTGGCTCTGCCGCGTCCATCTGCAGCTGCCGCAGCGCCTCCGTCGGTGAACACTCTTTCACCTCACCTGCACCGCCCTATCGAGGCGCGTCCAGCTCCTAGCTCCCGTGCCCATTGGCATTGCGCCCATTCCTTGCCAAGGCCCACATCCTGGGACACTGGCTACCAGATCTTGCCTTGTATGCCGAAGTCCTTCCTGCTCATGACTTTATCTTATCATCCTTCCTGCCTTGGTGACATCAGCAAGTCGTCAGCTGTTGGCTCCTTCGTCAAACCTTCCTCCTAATTGGTTACAGCCATCTTCCTGCCTCCGAGGATCATTCCAAAACACTGACACCACCATCCACCGGCCGGCTTGTCCCTGCCTTCGTCCAAATCTGGACAATTCAACCGACCCGTCCCGCTCCCATCACGGCCACATGTGACCCTCTCCGTATTTGTTTGGGGAAAAACAGCGGTGACTAGGCCTTCCTACCAGTCCATAATGAAATTTACGACTCCTCATTCCGACCACCACCGCCCCGATGAGAACTCATTCACCACCGCCTGTCTTGCGATGGTACCATTTCGTGATTTGCTCCGATTTCTGTTTTGTGGTCAATTCTCACTTGAATCATGAGCCGCAAACTGTTTCGTGGGGTGTGTTCCGTGTGTTTCTGTACGGTGCATTCTGTTATGAATTGAGCCATCTGGCTCATTTCTAGGTCCACAGGAGCAACGAACAGATTTCTTGTCCGATCATCCATCTGAGTTCGCCACCTGAAGGATCAGCTGGGAACATTTCTATGGTCCAAGTTTAAGGCTGATCCAATGGTCAGATTGGGAGATGAACTTTCAAAGTTTACGGCGTCTTCAACGACAGGTGTCTAGGTGACCATGGGGGACGGCTCCATGCCTTAGCCTGAGGAAAGGAAAAGGAAAGAGGTAGAGGATCAAGAACGTATGGGAGAATTATCCACAATGTTCCTTGAACTTGGGATGGCCTTGTCAGAGTGTGCTGACTAGAAACAAAGTTCCTCTCCTCACTTTTGAGGTGAGGTGAGATCCTCCTCTCTTGCAAGTCTGATAGGCATGGACACATGGCAAGTTCCCATAGGATTTTGGGTGATGTGATCAGAAGAAGTGTTCCATGAGATTATTCCTTAGCTCTCTAGTGATTATTTTTTGATCAGCCTGATTTCTATGATGATTTTCTCTCTTGGGTCAGATCGTGTAATTCAGTGTGTGACCCTTTGCCTCCATGGCTAAGTGGTGTGGCTTCTGAAACGGCTGACTTGCCCAAGCGTTAGCTCTATATGTACTCCATCAGTTTTAGTGATTCAAAAGAAAACTTCAAGCGCAAATGATCCCCTTCTATTCCCATATTCTCACTGCTCCGACAATCATCCTCTTTTCCAGTTCCAACACTTCGTATTAGAGCCAAGTTCCACAATTTTAGCCAGCCCAGGCCGTCACGCTAAGGACCTTATGTTAGGTTCCAACTTTGACTAAATTTGAAAATTGACCATAGCGTGTGCAAGTACGCATGACAAGCTCTCCAACGAGCCCAATATCACAAAGACGGAATGGTTGGATTGAGAGTTATGCTCAAAACGAGGCCAGCCAGGGCTGTACTCTTCTCACTGCACAAGACTGTCACCTTGTAATGACCATAACTTTCTTGTTTCTTGCTCAAACTCAGAATGTAGCATATGCAAAAATATTTGCATTCTATCGGTACATTTGGGAGAAACACAGCTTACAATCTGGCTGGTCTGAGTTGGATTAGGAGTAAAAGCATACCCAGTTTTGAGGAGGTCATATCTTTCAAAATCCCAGGTTGATGACCCTACTCTTGGTGGCCATCTCATTTCTTTTTACGATGAACTTTCTAGCGGTGGACTATGTTTTCTGAAATTTCTCGTCCACTGGCATCTACACTCCATTTTATTTCAAAAACATTTTTTTCAGCAGCAACAGTAGAAGCAAGGGTAGCGCCGCCATCCAAGGGCAGCACTGAGCATCACCAAGGCTTAGAATGGCAGCAGCAGGCATCATGACAGCAGCCCAACCTTTGGAGAGGCTAGAGGGAAACACCAACTTCATGTTCAGGAAGATCCGCACCCACCTCCTTCTGGGGGAGGAGGGCTTGTGGGAGGTGGTAAGCGGCGATGAACCAGCTCTGATTCCACAGGAAAAAGACATCACCGTAGTGCAATTTGTGGTAGGGAATTCCGCAAAAGAGTGCAGCTCATGCAGATTTCTTCTACAAATGTACTAACATTGTATGGGGAGTAGAAGAAGAAGGATAGGTAAGCCTATGGGCTGCTTGTGGCAAGGCTACTCCAAAAGAGAGATGGGACACATTGTGCAAGAAGTATGAGTGTAAGAAACCTACAGTCCTCATGATTTTGGAGGAGAAGATGATGTCATTGAAAATATAGGGTGATGACAAGATGGAGGCGTACTTGGATATGACAAAGGATCTGGCGAAGCCGTTGAAAGTGGCCAGGAACATTGTCAATGAGACGTACTTCATCCTCCTCTTGTTGAGGGGACTCCCAACCAGCTAGGACACGGTACAAGAGACACTGGAGTGCCAGCTGTATTTTGACCTCGACTTCATTTGCACAAACCTGTTGCAGGTGGAAACGCCTAGCAATGCAGCAAAGCGCAATAGCATGAACAATAGTGAAGCAACTTTTGTGACCATTGGCACACGCAACTAGAAACAACAAAAGTTTGGATATCAGAGAGGCAATAAGAAAGAGAAGTGCCACTACTATAAACAAGACTGGAAATACAAGTGTGCTTCAAGTTCAAGAGGGAAAATAAAGAGCAGCAGCAACAGAAGTCATTACAGTAGTTGCACCAAAGGCAAAACATTCCACAACAGCAAGAGCAGCATCAGTCATAGCAACGTCAGCAGCACCACCAGCAGAACCAGACAGGTGAACATCACTTTGGCAATATGAATGTGGCCAAGAAGATGCACGACCATCTCCTCATGGCAAAATCCAACACGTCGTAGGTGGAGAAGGCAAACCTTTGTAGTGTAAGGCTTGAGGGTGCACCAAGAGCCAGATCCACCAGGAGTGGTTCATGTAGTTGCTGTCCATCCCTCCTTGGCCTACTGCTTTGGGTGATGATCGAATGGTATATAGTGAGGGAACTGGGATTGTGGAGATGTGGTTCAAGAGCCCATGTGGCTTTGCAGTGGGAGTGTTCCAGGGTGTGATGTATGTACTTGATGCTGCATTCAACCTCCTCTTACTCTCTTCTCTCACCAACACAGGACTACACATCGTCTTCAATGACAACTCTAGCCACATCCTCAATAAGGATTGTGGAAAAGAGTTGGCAAGGTCGGTGATGGAGGGTGACATGTATCACCTGCTTGGGCTGACTAAGATCTTGTGTATGCAAAGTCCTATAGCAATGATATGGGCCCTTCTTCCAGAAGCTCCAAGAAAAGCATATGGTATTTGACTTGCCTGCCATATCTAATTTTGAGCAACAACGTTGCATCCGCTGTCTGGAGGTTTTGCAAAAGAGGTTTTGCAGCTGGTCCACATGGTCGAGTGTGGCCAGATTCACACCCAAAGTTTTAGAGGCTCTAGTTACTTTCTAACCTTCATTGATGATTTCAACCGTTACAATGATGTGTTCTTCCTTGTTTCCAAGGAAGACTGCTTTGACAGGTTCAAGGAGCTCAAGGCCATGGTGGAGAACCAGACCGGGAAGAAAATCAATGCGCTATGCAGTGACCATGGTGGGAAGTACCTCAGGAGGGCATCCTAAGTCTACCTCGCATCAGCTGGCATCATGGCACAGCGCACAGTGCCATACTTTTCATAACAGAATGATGTAGTGGAATGTGCCGAATATTTGATCATTGGGTCGGTGCCTTCCATGCTTCACACTACTCTGATCACCTATGGTGTTTGGTTTGAAGCTATGAGCACTGTGATGTACATAAAAAATCACAGTCCAACCAAGACAATGGAGTAGATCACGTAATACAAAGCATGCTTTGTAAAGAAGCCAAGTTTGAGTCATCTCTGGGCCTTTGGCAGCTTGGTGCACATGCACGTGCCCAAGGAGAAGTAGCAGAAGTAGGACACAAAGAGTGCACAAATACTGATGATTGGCTACGATGTGGCAAGTAAATTGTATTGCCTCTATGAGAGGGATATGGGCCATGTCATCATCTCAAAGGACATAGTCTTCAACCAGAGCAACGTCATTGGCACTAAAATCTTCTGCAAAGAAGTACTAGAACCAGCAACCAATAAAGTAGTGGGAGTAGACGTTTTCCCTGACACTGTCTCTCCTGACCCTTCCTCCACTACGACAGCAGGAGAACCACTCTATTCTCCCATGTCTAATGTAGCAGATACAACAGCCTCATTGGTTGAAGAAAATGATGAAGGGGCTGTAGAACCACCGGTAGCAGGTGTTGTGCAAGCTGCATCATGCCAGTCCCCTACCTATGCCCAGCACCAGGTCATTGGTACCCTCTCAGGGTTCTTTACAAGCCTGGTGAGCGCAACTATTTCTGGATGAAACAGAAACTAGAAAAGACGAATGCTGCAGTTGCAACAGATTTATATGAGCCAACGCCCTACAAGGAGGCTATGGCTGCACCAAATGCAGTAGATTGGGTACAAGCTGTATGGCACAAGACATGGTTGCAATCGGACAACGACACATGGGAGCTGACTCAACGTCCACCTGCGCACAAGGTGATCAAGTGGAAGTGGTTTTAAAAGAAGAAACAAAGAGAAGATGACAACTTGAAAAAATACAAGGCGAGGCTGGTTACCAGGGGGCTACTCGCAGTAGGAGGGCATCAACTACATTGACTCAGTTTCCCCTGTTGCAAGTTTTGCCTCTGTGCGGATGCTCCTCTCTTATGTAGCAGCTGAAGACATCAAGATCCACCACATGGATGTGAATACAAAATTCCTGAATGGTGACTTGGAGGAGGTCTACATGGAGCACCCTGAGGGATTCATCATGGATGGCCAGCAGCACCTGGTTTGCAAGCTGTAGAAGTCATTGTACGGCTTCAAGCAGGTGTCGCATGCATGGAACCAGATGTTGGATGTGGCATTGTAATGCATGGGGTTTGAACGCAGCACGTGTGACTACAGCATCTATTCCTTGCAGCATGAGCATGGTCCTCATTATCGTCATCTATGTGGATGACATGCTCCTCTGTTTCAATGTATTTCTATAGTACAAGAGTCCGAGGAGGCCTTGAAAGAGCGCTTCTAGATGTCTGATCTCAAAGAGGCATCATAATTTCTTGACATCTAGATCATGCGTAACCGCAAATCACTCAGCCTCTTTCCGTATTAAAACTTTTACATCAAGGTTGTCCTATAGTGGTTTTACATGGTAGAGGCCAAGCTCATAAGCATGCTGCTTGAGAGCCCGCAGTATCTGGTCTGTTTCAATGAAGAAGCAGATGAAGGTGTGCGGTAGATGTGCCAGAGCGTTGTTTACAGTCTCATGTACATGATTGTGGTAATAAGGTTGAACCTCGCACAAGATGCGAGACTTGTGAGTCAACACATGGGTAATCATGGACCTGATAACCAGAAAGCAGTGAAGCGAAGCTTTTGCTATCTTAATGGAGGCATCAACATCAGTATCGCCAACAACGGCACTGACAATAGCATCATCTGCTCCATAAATGAAGAATCAACTTCAAATCCTGAGGACCGCAAGTCTATCTCTTGATATGTATTTATCATGAATGGGGGAACCATCAGCTGGTGCAAAAAGTGACAAGTGCTTGTGGCCACCTAAAGCATGGAAGTTGAGTAAGTCTCTCTCAACTGTGGAGCCAAGCAAGTAGTTTGGTTTCAGCGTCTCATGGCAGAGATGATTAGGAATGTAGAACTACTTATTCCTTTGCGCTTTGACAATTTATGCACAATTTCACTCGCCAAGAACCCCTAGCACCATGCTCACACCAAACACATCAAGATCGCTTATCACTTCATGAAGAACATGGTGTAGGAGGGTGATATTAAGCTGGAATTAAATCCAACCAGCAAGCAAACCCCTGGCGGCAATTAAGGGGGTTTCCAAGGTCAAGGCATAGGATGCGGGGTATGAGGTGAAGCAGCCCGCACTTCTCTTGGGGGCGCGAGTGAAAGGTGTCAAGGGGAAGGTGGGGAGTCTGCTGTATTGTGGTGCAAGCCAAGTTTTGTGAGCATGGAATGTGTGAAAGTGGGGCCTTACAAGAGCAAGAGGCTGAACGCTAACCAAGTGGACAGCACAATTGAAGTGGGGTACCTGGCCCGTCCCCTCTCCATTTCCGTGGGGAAGCTTCCCATATCGGTATATAAGTACACCGGGTGTGCCGGATGAAGGATTACGATGTGATCCTCGGTCGTGACTTCCTCCACAAGTACAACCCCGCCTTCAATTGGGAGGCGCACACCGTCTCAGTCAAGCTCAGAGACAAGGAGAATCCCCTGCCTATGTGGTCCAAGGAAGAGGCTGCGGAGGAGGCGACTTGCATGGAAGAAGCATCACAGCAGTCGGCGCCTCGCAAGGAGGAATCGGCACATATGATGGTGAACTTGGTGCAGGTCAACCATGTAATTTGAAAAAAGGAACAGATTTTTCTGGTGTTCGTGTGAGACGTGGAGGACAACTTTGACTAACCAGAGGGCGTGGTGCTTGCTGTGGTGCATGGGGTGACTCGTGAGCAGCCAGGGGCCCAAGGCAAGTTTTCCGTGGTGCCCAAAGCTTTGGATGGTGTGTACAAAGTTTAAAGGACGTGTTCCCCGACACCCTCCCGGCGGGTCTGCCACCGAAGCGAGACGTGGACCATCGCATCGACTCAAACCTGGAGGGTGCCCGCCTGTTTGTGCAACGTACCGCATGAGCGACGTGCAGCTGCAGGAGCTCAAGAAGCAGCTGACCAAGATGACGGAGCAGGGTTTTATTCACCCATCCTCGCCTCCTTACGCTGCACCCGTCCTCCTTGTGCAAAAAAAGGCGGGGGAGATGCGCATGTGCGTGGACTACCAGGCGTTGAATGAATTGACCATCAAGAACCGGGACACACTTCCATGAGCCGAGGAGCTCTTTGATCAGCTCCATGCGGCTGGTTTCTTCACAAAGATCGACCTCCGATTCGGCTACCACCAGATCCGCAACAGATGATGTGGAAAAGACGACCTTCATACCCACTATGGTCACTATGAGTTTCTCGTGATGCCTTTTAGGTTGACCAATGTACCGGCCACCTTCATGGCGGCAATGAACAACATCTTCAGGCTGTACTAGGATGATTTTGTGGTGGTGTACCTCGATGAAATCTTGGTGTATAGCAGAACGGCAGAGGAGAATGAGGAGCATGTGAAGAAGGTCCTCAAGATTTTGAGGAAGGAGAAGTTTTTTTGTAAATCTCTCTAAGTGCGAGTTTGCGTAGAGAAAGTTGAACTCCTTGGAAATATAATTGGCAATGGACAGATTTCCATGGACCGCGCAAGGTGTCGGTCGTGCAAGACTGGCCGAAGTTGTGTAGCATGCACAATGTTTAAGTATTACTTGGTTTTTGCAACTACTACTACAGGTTCATCCTTGGCTATCTGGGAGTGTCAGTGCCACTCTCCAACCTCACTCGCAAGGATTGCGAGTGGAGTTGGGGAGTTAGCAAACAAGAAGCCTTTGAGAACCTCAGAAGGGTTCTGGCCTCCGCGCCGGCCTTGCACTTGGCCGAAAGTGGCCGTGAGTTTGAAATGGTGACGGATGTATTAGGCCTGGCCATTGGTGGGATCCTTGTGCAGGACTTTGGCAATGGATTGCAGCCGGTCGCCTACTACTTGTGCAAGTTGCACGGGGCGGACCTCAACTACGCCACACACGACAAGGAGATGCTCGCCGTGGTCGTACCCTTCAAGAACTGGCAGTGCTATCTCGAGGCGCGGAAATGCACTGTCTACACCGACCACCACGCGTTGAAGTACTTCATGACTAGCCAAACCTGAGCTGGTGGCAAGCGCATTGGGTGGATTACCTCGAGTCGCATTTAAACTACGAGATCGTGTACCAGCCGGGTCGCATCAACCCAGCCGACGCACTCTCACGAAGACCGAACCTGATGATGTGGGTTGCGTCTCTCACCATCCACAAGGATGTCTTCCTTGTGAAGCTCTTCACGGAGGGATACGAGGCACATGGGGAATATGACGCTCGGAGATTTTTCTTCAAGGTGCAGAATTGGCAACGTCACGGCACGCAGTAGGTGGTGGTTCCTGCGGTGCCGGAGTTTCGGCAGCTGATTTTGGAGGAGTGTCATGACAGTGGCCCGAGCGGACACTTCTCTGCCGACAAGACCTTGAAGATGGTGGCTCGCTTCTTTTGGTGGCCCACCATGTCGTCTGAGGTGGCTGAATTCTGTCAAAGTTGTCACGTGTGCCAATGCCACAAGGCACGGAGGACGAAGACCCCGGGTCTCCTCCAACCCTTGCCCATCCCGGAGTAGCCGTGGCAGGATGTCTCCATGGACTTCATCAGGTAACACAACTCACTCGATCTGGTCGCAAAGGAGATTGTGGACTTGGAATACGTGGAGACCAAGAAGATGCTTGTACATTGCATGACCAAGGCTCCTTGTCCATAGCTGATGTTTGGAAAGGCACAAGACACACTAGATGTGTAGTAGTCTTCTGGATTAAGTATCCTAAGTCTGATCTAGGTAGACAAGTCATGCATTCATCCTTTGGAGGAATTCCCCCTGGTCTAAACTGGATAGTATAGCCAGCAAAAAATACCTAAGATACCTCTTTGTGGCTTAGACATTCCAGAGTTATTCTCTGGAGCGGGAGGTCACTGGGTGAAATCCCACATAGTGGCCAAGTCTCTTTGTGACCAAAAGGGGGACAAGAAGGTTCTGAGAGATATTTCAGAATATTCCACAGTCCTTCATGATGGCCCGTGCCACTTGGAAGTCACAGAGAGTACCATGTAGCAAGGGAGATGATGCAATCCAGAGTACCCCCAAAGTGGCTCCTCAAAGGAGCTATTGCTTGCCCACGCTAGAGCCATTATAGCTCTTGACTAGTGCCAACCTCTTGTGACATCATTGTATGAGTAACAACATACGCATCTCCATGATATCACACATGCATCAAAGGCTGATAAAAAGCTTGTACATGTGTACCAATCAACGGCTCTTGCTAATTGCCTCTTCATCCTTCAAGAAATGATTTTGATGAGGGTGAGAGAGGGAGAGTCGCTTTTGGATTTTCTGCTGCAATTCAAAGGATTGCTACAACAAGTAATCCAAATGAGATAGGAAAGTTGACACGCCATGATCCTCCTCATGGTGCTACCTGAAATCTGGGATCCTCCGATCACCATTTTGAGCGGTTGAGATGAGGAGGATTTGACGTCTGAGGTAGTATCCGAGCACAAGCACAACGAGGCCATGCGTCCCAACAGTAGTGAGGCCAATATTTTGGGCTATGCATAGTCTAGTGGTTATGATGGCAATAACTCCTCTTCTGGTAGGAGTGGCAACCAAAGCGGTGGCGGTGGAGGATAAGATAATGATGATGGTATAAATGTCTCAAAGCGTCATGGGAAGTATCATAACCATGGAAAGCCCAAATACTGGGTACGGGAGTGTTTGACTCCTCAGAAGGAGGACGAAGGCCATGGTGTCAAGAACGAGGCCTTAGAAAAGGGTACGAGAGAAATGACCAATATGATGGTTGAAAGCATGCTCACAACCACGGGAGTAGCACTGCTCAAGCATGGAGCCTATGGACTCAACTCCGGCACGAACCACCACTCCTCAAGGGAGAAGGATGGGTTCATCTTTATTGGGACACCGAATGTTGCTTTAATGTGCCAACGCCATCCTTTTCCATGTACAAGGCGAGGAAGACACGTTGATCAGCATCAACGTAAATGGCACTGAGAAAGACAAAGCTGGAGAAAGTTGTGTATGTACCGTCTTTTATGATAAACCTCTTGTTGGTGTTTAAATCACCAACTATAACATGACGGTTGTCTTCACAGAGGAAGAGGCTGTGATTGTCAAGGAGAGCCTCGTTGCACAGGTCTCAAGAGTTGATGGACTCTATTTTCAATAAACCAAGCCCCTTCAGCACATATGAGGGTTATACGGGGGTTGAAGAGTCCAAGCCTCTAAAGCCTGACATTGTACAACGGGCCGTCACTATGGCGGCAAAATCCACCAAAAACACTGATGCTGAGATGTGGCACTTGTGGTTTTGGCATGTGGATGACAGCACGCTGTAAGCTATGCAACAGTACAAAGTGGCTCATGGGATGGACGGATACAATGGTGAGGATGAGGGAAAGTGCAAGAAGCTCTATGAGGCAAAGAGAAAACCCTTTGAGTGTTATGGACAATGTGCGACGGGAGTCCTATACCTGATTCACTATGATGTGTCCGGATCATGGCACACTCCCTTACATGGTGGTAGCAAGTATTTCTGACCTTCATGTAAACCGGCCTGAGGCAGCGGACTAAAAAACAAGGCCAACATAATGGCACTTGCCATCTGCTCCTGGTATTTTAACTATGAGGAAATATCACTGTCAGAATCACTGTTCCATGCCTAGAAATTCATGTGAATCACTTCCTTACACTATGTATTTAACACCTTGTCACGGAGGTAACTCGTGCGGCTTAGACCAACGAATGCTTCTTCAGTATCTGTCTTTCGTGGATAATTCTGTTAGGATTCTCAAAGGCAAGAAATTTTTGGAGCCACAAACAACTGACAAGGACTTATATTCGTAGAGCCAGCCTCTAGCCTAGGCATGCAGAGTCTTTAGAAGAGCCACTTTTGGGATAATCTACATTATATCATCCCTCCTGCCTACATGGTGCTCTTTCTAATCGCCAGGTGGCGCCAGCCACTAGGAAAGACCTTGGAATATTCTGAGATGTCTCTCCGAATCTTCCTCTCCCCCTTGTAGTCATAATTAAAACTAGCCACTGTATGGGATTTGACTTGTTGATATGATATGCCCCTTGTCCATAGCTGACATTTGGTGTTGGGAAAGGGGCCATCCGGCTCAATCTCAGGTCCACAGGAGAAAGTTCCAGGACGATACCAGATGCACGCTCTGGTTGTCAATCTGACTTCATCATTGAAAAGATAAGGTTGCAATTTGTTTACGGTCCAGATTTCAGGCTGATCCAATGGTCGGATTCGGAGATATGAATTTTCAAAGTTTCCGGGGTCATCGACCGCGGACGTCTAGGTGACCATGGGTGAATGCTCCATGCCTTAGCCTGAGAAAAGAAAAATGCAAGAGGTCCAGGATCAAATCCTAATGGGAGAAATATCCAAAAGGTCCTTGGTCTTAGGATTGCCTTGTCAGAGTGTGCTGACTAGGATAAAGGTACCTCTCCTTACTTTTTAGGTGAGGTGAGATCCTTGTGTGCTAGCAATGGACACATGGTGACTCTCCATGGGATTTTGGGTGATGTAACCACTAGGAGTGTGCCATGAGAGCATTCATCACGGGCTTGCCAGAGACAGCGGCAGGTCACAATGCAGTGTTGGTGGTGGTGGTGGATGGCTTCAACAAGCTGTCGCACTTCATCACGACACGTGATACGGTGAGCGCGGAAGGCACGGGCCGGATTTTCCTCAAGCACGTGGTGCGCTTTCATGGCGTACCGCGGTCCATTGTGAGTGACCGTGACCCATGCTTCATGAGTAAGTTCTGGCACAAACTCATGGAGCGGTACGGCAGCAAGGTGCATCTGTCGACCAGTTTTCATCTCCAAACTGACGGACAAATGGAGGGGACGAACCAGACGCTGGAGCAGCTCCTTTGTACAGTGGGTGATTCAGACGAGACGGCGTGGGACCAGCGGTTGCCGGTCACTAAACTGGCCTACAACTCCGTCACGTCCACCTCCACGGCAAGGCACCATTTGAGGTGGTGAACGGGATGGTGACCGCCACGCCCCTCACTCTGCACGTTGCAAGCAACCTGCCTGCAGTGGAGTCTACCGCACATGACTTCAAGCAGATTTGGGCAGCGACACGGCATGCATTGGTGAAGGCACAAGAAAAGCAGAAATTGCAAGCAGACCGCGAATGCACGGACGCAACGCTCACATTCAGTGACCGTGTGCTTCTCAACAGCGCGCACATCAAGCTTCACCGGTTGAAGCCCCGGTGGCTTGGTCCGTTTGAGGTGCTCGAAATGTGGACACCCGTGGTGGCGCGGTTGGCTCTTTCGCCTTCCATACCAGTCCACGACGTGTTCCAAATCTCCAAGCTCAAGCTCTACCACGATCCGGCCGAGCATTTTCCGAACCGCAGTTCTGAGTCTCCTCCTCCAGTGGTCATTGATGGCGAGCAAGTGTTTGAGGTGGAGGCCATCCTTGACCACCGTCATCGTGGCCGTGGGTAGGAGTACCTTGTCAAGTGGAAGGGCTACGATGTAGTTCATAACTCATGGAAGCCTGCCCGAAACTTCAAGATTGGCGGGGTGAATGCCATCCTCCGGGAGTACCAAGAGCGAACCGGGATGGCTCGCTCCTAAAGGGGGAGGGAGTGTAAGCCGGACAGTGCCTGCAGCACTAATCACGGCTTGAGGCTTCTTTGAATGTGCAATCTGACTGTGGATTTGGAATCTACAGGAAAAACCTGTAGAACGGGGTCGATCCATCATGAATTGAGAAAGTTACGCCCGGCCAAAGGTTGGACCGGCAGAGGGGAAAACAGGTGACGAGAATTCATCCCCAAGGACCAAGGCTCGACCCTCGGAAGACCCAACAAGGCCAAAGCGCACCTTGGGGTCTGGTTGACCAATGAATCAAGGATCATTGAGGGCCAAGGGCGCTTTGGAATGGGCACTTCGGGCGGCCATCACCGCCGCTAGTGATGCTGCCAGTGGCAGATTGCCATGGTTCACGGAAACGGCCATGTCTCGGCTGTTCCTTTGCACAATGATGCGATTCTTGGTGCGTTGGAAAGCTGGGAAGATGAGCTACATGATGCTGAGGCAATAATTTTCATCCCAGGCCCATACAGGACCACACATGGCTCGGCGGCCTCGGGTCGCCTAGGATGTGTCATCATGTACATATAGTCTTGTATGTTGACACTTGAATAACAAGTACAGTTTACTCCCATTGAACCACACGTGCTTCCGTGCTCCCCCAAGACAATCCTATGCTTCCACAACCCTGGAAAGGTGTGCACCAGCCTCCCCTTGGTCGTCGTTGCTGCCGGTTGGTGCCTACACCATCCGGTCGAGGCTAGCACACCGCGCCCGGTGTACATATAGGTATTGATATACGTATAGAGAAACATTTAGACAAATACATACATATACACATAGATGGATCCTATCTTACAATATTCTAAAACTATTCTTCCACCATGTTACTATGCTCATATGTTGTTTTATTACTTTGTTTCTCTATTACTATGTTACTGTGTAACCCATTGCACGCTTTACGTGCAACATTGACCTCTTGTTGGGTTACATAGTAACCTTTGTTTTCCGTTTTAATGTGCAATAAAAACATGGTTAAAAACATGTTACATTTAAAAAAATAAAATTTACAAATGAGGGAAGTTTTAGATGTTATTGTATAAATTCTTAGATGAATTATCATACAAGGGTGAATCTCTAGAAATCCTATGTATGACATCATTCTTTCCACCCAACAATCAAACAGAGAGATGTAGCTCTTCCTTCTATTCTCTCGAGTGTTCTCTTCTATTTTTAAAAACATATGACCTCTGAAAGCAATACGTTCATGTTGGGGACATCACCTATACGACAAAGAAAAACATTTTTTATGTAACTTAAAACAAAGAGACACAAATGACTTGCCTTTTTCTTATTTTATATGCATGGCTCATCCCTTTCTTAACTAAAGAACTCTCTATACTAATGGCTACACTTGTAGGTCACATACATCGGTCAATATTTTGTGATACATTTGGGTACATTATCGGAGCATCCCCTTCTAGGCAAAAGAACCATGGGGAAATGCTCAATATAGGTTAAGTCAGCATGAGTCATCCAGTGTTTTCAAAATATTTTTGTACAAATGGATAGCGTCCCCTTCTGGGCGAGAGAACCATGGGGAAATTCTCAGTGCATGTTGAGATTCCATAATTACGTTGAGTGGCATTCCTTAACAAAGAGAAGGCATCCCCTTCTGGGCGAAAGAACTATGGGTAAATGCCATGTACATATTGAGACCAATGTTGCTAAACATTCATGTGCATGTGAAAGGCGTCTCGTATAGGGCAAAAATATAATGAGGAATCACGTGTGAATTTTTGAGAAAGAACATGCCAAACAAGAAATTGAAGCTTTCTTATGAGAATTTCAAGCACCCATTTTTGGGAATATGAACCATGAGGATGACAGTGTTCAAAGTGCACATGTAACACAAGAAAAGCATGTGTGTTGAAGCATAAGTCATTGCCTTTGAGGCTGACAGATTGTCATGAGAACGTTCATTGTACATTATCAAGCGGAGCACATTCGGTGTCTTGGGATATTGCAAGACATTTGTAAAGCATGTGTACATATTGGGAGCATTCTTGTGGAGATTTAAATCGCATGAAATGATATCACTACACATCACTGCACATAACTGCACATCACTGCACATTACTGCACATCACTGCACATCCCTGCACATCACAGCACAGCACAACACAGCACATCACTGCATATCACTGCACATCACTGCACATCACTCCACATCACTGCACATCACTGCACATCACTGCACACCACTGCACATCACTCGAAATCACCGTACGTTACTGCACATAACCGCATATCATCGCGCATCATCGCACATCACCACACATCAGCGCACATCACAGCACATTGTCAGGAAAGAAACGACTCCGACAAGGTCCTCTCCAAACCCCTCGGATAATCCGAGCTCTCGATGCAGGTTCAGATCTCCTCCGAACCTCGTCCACAAACGGTCGGTCGGTGACGACCGTTTCACCAGAGCCGAGTCGCCCCTAATAAAGTGATCATATGGCTACGCGTACGGCTAGCAGAAAGAAGCCGTTGGTGACTATCTTTGTCCTGTTATGTTGTACATGAGGAGGACGTTCATTCCCTCCATGAATCAACCAGAATAGTCTTTTCATCCTGTCGCCTTTGGTTTTGCGGCTTCGCCACCGTGTCTTCGCTCTGCTCGCTCTTCGCTCATTCTATTCTTGCCATCCACTCTCAACCCACATCTCTGTATCCCATCACTTCCAATCCTTCACTCAGTACTCATCAGTCCATCGCCCTTGCTCTGCCTCAACTCTCTCTCGCTAGCTACCTTTCTACCTCGCCCCTCTGCTTGGAACATCACTCCTTTTCACACTCCTGCAACTAACTTCCCGCGACATCTTCTTGTCATCCTGTTTCTGTCGATCTGCTGACGTACTTTTGCATGTCGCCTTGCTTCTGCCTACTTCTACCACCGTCTTCTCCCCCTGTTTCATTCTTCTGACATGGTATCAGATCATCAGGCAACATCACCTAGTGAACCGTGACCTAGTCATCGCTTCTCTGCCGCGATCGCCGCACTCTCCAGTCCAGCATTCATCTGCCGCCGCCACCGCCATTTTGCCTCGTTCACAACTGACATCAGCAGCACTGCTCCGATTGCTTCTCAAGCTGGAATGACTTCCCGTCATCCTGGTCAAGCCATGCGCCCACTCCGCATCCGTGGCAAACAATTGGAGACACTTCGTTGACAACAGCCGCAAGCAGCTCTCAAGCCGCCGCCTATCACCATCTTCTACAAAGCTTCCTGCCGCCTGCTATCCTGCCTTCATCTGCTCCTTCTGCTCCATCTTCTCCATCCATATCAGCCCCATCATTGTCACTACCATCCTTCCAAGCTACCATCCGGCACCGCCTCCGCTCGTCCTCAACAACAGCAGATTGCCGTCCGTCGTCAGGACATTGGACACCACCAGTCTTCCTACTCACATTTTGAGCCAACTAGGAAACAAGCCGTCACTCTCCTGAAATCAGCGGACGCTTCTACTCATCTCACGAGTCCCTCTGCTACAACCATCTTTCTCTAACTTTCAGGACATCGGACACCACTAGTTTTCCTGCCCGTCGGTCTCGGGCCAACTGGGGAACAAGCCGTCACTCTCCTGACAACAGAGTAGCTGGTTGTCTTGCCTGCACTCACTGCTGCTCACTTCACATCTCCTCCATCCTCCTCCATCGCCAATCACATCTCCTCACCTCGCATCGCCAACGTCATCCTCATCATCCTCCTCGCTGTGTGCGTTGCACATTCGCCTCATCAGCTTCTGCATCCTCTACATCCTTCGATCCGCTTCTTCATCTGGTCCATCAGCGTCATCATCAACGCCATCATTCACCTTATCATTCAGCAGCGCACGAGGTTCCGCCCCTGTGCCCACTCCATCATCAAACAATTTTTTCCACTTGCCCACAATGTTCTCCGCTCGGCACAAGGATCAGCCCGGTCGCATCGCCATTCTCGTAACAACCTTCACCCACGCCGAAACTTCCGCAGCGCACGCGGTTCGCCCCTGCGCCCATCTTTTTCATCATCAACTTCCTCCTCATCGTCAGTAATTGCCAGTATTTGCCACCAGCACAAGGATCTGCATGAGCTAGCTGCTAGCCTCACAGCAGCCTGCACCCACGCCTGTAGCAAATTTCTCACGGCGTGTCGGCTCTTGCCCTCCGCTTGCCGCATTCTACTCCTCTATTTTGGAGCGCACGTGGTTTCGCCCCTGTACCCACTCTAGCAATATCATTCCGCTGCCCGACATCCGCTTTCGTCATCCGCTCGGCACAAGGATCCGCCCGGTTGCATCGCCATTCTAGCGTCGACCTACGCCCACGCCGAATTCTCCACAGTGCACACGGCTAGCCCCTGTGCCCAACCTCATTCATCAGCAGCTTTTCGCGTTCTTCATCAGCAATCATCAGCATCTGCGACCAGCACAAGGATCTGCATGTACCATCTACCAATCTCGCAGTGGTCTACACCCAAGCCAGCAGCAGGTTTCTCACGGCACGACGTCGTTTGCCCTCCCCTTGCCGCATTCTACCCCTCTCTTCAATAGTGCACGTGGTTCCGCCCCTACGCCCACTTTGTCCTCCATTGTCCCTCATCATCCTCCGCTCGGCAAACGGATCTGCCCGGTCGCATCGCCTGTTATGCAACGACCCACGCCCATGCCGAAACCTTCCACAACGCACGCAGTCCACCCCAGCACCTACTTTGTCTTTATGAGCAACTCATTTCCCGTTTTGCATCAGCACAAGAATAAACTGCACGCTTCATAGCTGTCTGGACCCAGAACGGTAACTGATCTCTCGTGGCGCGTCGACTCTCGCCGAACCCTTGCCACATCCTGCTCTCTGACATCACAACGCACCAGTCATCCTCTCTGCATCCATCTCCGCACTCAGGTTCTCACTCCCAAGCCTCTGGTGATCCCTTCTCCCAATAGCATCCAGCTCCACCCTCTGCTGCCACTACCTTCTACTACCACCAGCAGGTCAAGACTTGTTGGGGTACGTTGACACAAACATCCACAAACTGCCACACATTCTCAAGACTATCACCATGGCAGGACACGCCCTTGATTGGAAGCACATCAAAGAGCTCGATCAGTTTGGAAAAAATATCCATGACTGGTATGGTGGCATACAAGTCAAGACAATGCAGTCATTTTTTCATGGGTATCAACTCTTTCTCTTTCTAAGAGGAGTTTATGAAAATCCTGGGAGTTCTCCAAGGGCATACACAACAACCCTTTGAGACATCAAGAGATGCCTTCGCCGCACCACCCATCCTGTCTACCACAGAATGATCAATGAGGTGTCACCGGTCGCAGCCATGTGGCACACTCTTGTGGCAGCAGCTTGGAATCCAACCCTCTGTAACGGGATCGTCAGATCCCTCCATCGAGTAGTTACTCCCCCCACTAGACAATGCCACCTGGACACTGTTGCACTTTAGGCACTCAGGTCCTTGCACCTTGTTGGACTCAGGGGGGCTGTCAGGAAAGAAATGACTCCGACACGGTCCTCTCCAAACCCCTCGGATAATCCAAGCTCTCGATGCAGGTTCAGATCTCTTCCGAACCTCCTTGGCAAATGGTCATTTGGTGATGACCGTTTCACCAGAGCTGAGTCGCCCCTCATAAAGCGATCATATCGCTAAGCGTACGGCTAGCGGAAAGAAGCCGTTGGTGACTATCACATCTCTGTGTTCCATCACTTCCCATCCTTCACTCAGAACTCATCAGTCCATCACCCTCGCTCTGCCTCAACTCTCTTGCTGGCTACCTGTCTACCTCGCCCCTCTGCTTGGAACGTCACTCCTTTTCACACTCCTGCAACTAACTTCTCACGACATCTTCTCGCCATCCTGTTTTTTTCGATCTGCTGACGTACTTCTGCATGTCGCCTTGCTTCTGCCTGCTTCTACCACCGCCGTCTCCCCCCGTTGCATTCTTCTGACACACATAACTGCAGATTATCGCACATCAAGACACATCACCGCACATCACCCTACATGACCACACATCAGAACATATCACTACACATCATGGCACATCACTACTCACCCCTGCACATCTCTTTTCATCACAGCGCATAGCTGCACATCGCAGCACATCACTACACATCACTGCAAATCACTGCATATCACTGCACGTAACTCCACATCACTCAACATCACTTCACATCACTACACATCACTTCACATCGAAGCACATTGCTGCACATCGCTGCATATCGCTGCATATCAATGAACATCACTGCACATCACTGCACATCACTGTACGTCACTGCACATCACTGCACATCATCGCCCATCACCACACATCACCGCACATCACAACACATAACCGCACACCACCGCATATCACAACATATCAGAGCTCATCACGACACATACTGGCACAGCACTCCACATCTCTGCACCTCTCTGCACCTCACTACACCTCACTGCACCTCGCTGCACATCGCTGCACCTCGCTGGACCTCGTTGCACCTCGCTGCACCTCGCTGCACCTTGCTGTGCCTTGGTCTTTGCCTTCGCCTTTGCCTTCACCTTGGCCTTGGCCTTGGCCTTTGCCTTTGCCTTCACCTTCACCTTAGCCTTCGCTTTTGCCTTTGCCTTCGCCTTCGCCTTCGCCTTTGCATTCGCCTTCGCCTTCGCCTTCACCTTCACCTTCACCTTCACCTTCGCCTTTGCCTTTGCCTCCGCCTTCACCTTTGCCTTCGCCTTCGCCTCAGCGTCCACCTCCGCCTTTGCCTCCACCTCCGCCTCCGCCTTCGTCTTCGCCTTCACCCTCCCTCACCCTCACCCTCACCCTAACCCTCACCCTCACCTTC
Organism: Penium margaritaceum; assembly: GCA_023375785.1. Classification (NCBI taxonomy): domain Eukaryota; kingdom Viridiplantae; phylum Streptophyta; class Zygnematophyceae; order Desmidiales; family Peniaceae; genus Penium; species Penium margaritaceum. The sequence continues at coordinate 10,504 of SZWC01015913.1, read as the reverse complement.
ACCTTCACCATCACCTTCACCTTCAAATCACCTTCACCTTCCCATTCCCAATCTCATTCTCATAACCATTCTGTTTCCCAAACTCACAACCACACTCACACTCACATTCACACTCACAATCACACTCACACTCACACTCACTCTCACTCTGCCACTTCCACTCACACTTGCACACACTCAAAATCGCACTCCCACTTGCAATCACATTCACAGTCATAGTCACAGTCACAGTCACAGTCAAAGTCAGTCTATGTCTACGTCTAAGTCTACGTCTATGTCTATGTATACATCTATATCTATATCTACATCTACATCAACATCTACATCTACATCTTCATCTACATCTACATCTACATCCACATCTACATCCACATCTACATCCACATCAACATCCACATCTACATCTGCCTCTACATCTACATCTACATCTACATCTACATATACATCTACATCTACATCTACATCTACGTCTATATCTACATCTACATCTACATGTACAGTAAAATCTACATCTACATATACATATAAATCTACATCTACATCTACATGTACATCTACATCTATGTCTACATCTGCATCTACATATACATCTTCATCATCATCAACATCAACATCAACATCACCTCTCTCTCTCTCTCTCTCTCTCTCTCTCTCCCTCTCCCTCTCTCTCTCTCTTTCTCTCTCTCTCCCTCTCTCTCTCTCTCTCTGTCCCCCCTCTCTCCCTCTCTCTCTCTTTCTCTCTCTCTCTCTCACTCTCTCTCTCTCTATCTCTCCCCCCTCATCCCCCCTCCCTCTCTCCCTCTCATCCTCTCTATCTACACATCCCAACACACTACAGGGCATCACATCACAAGAGAGAGAGAGAGAGAGAGAGAGTGTGAGAGAGAGAGAGAGAAAGAGAGAGACAGAGAGGGGGGATGGGAGGGAGGGAGGGGGGGGGGACAGATAGAGAGAGAGATAGAGAGAGAGAGAGAGGGAGAGAGAGAGCGGGATACAGAGAGAGGGGGGGTACAAAAAAAAGCTTGTGGGTCTAACTATAGGGCGTCAGTGGAGGTACAAGCTCTAGGTCGGCGTTCACGCTGTCGGAGCGTTGACAATGGCTGGCGGCAAGAGCAGCAGAGAACTGCTACAATGGTGGTGCCATGGACGACGCGCAGAGGGACCCCAGCTTGTGCCAACAGCTGTAATGCGAGAGAACGTGAGAGAACAAGAGAGTGCCCGCTCTTGTCCTCATGTTCACGTCACATTTGCCTGACCCTGTCGTGCGGATAAGGTGAAAGAGAATCAACCACACAAATAACAGATCGAAGGTCCTGAATGAAAGTTCAGATGTTTTTGTACCCTCCTCCGGAGTGGAGGGAGGAGGGGCTGACGAAAGGAATTCGGTTGTTGAACCCGAAACATGCAGTTATATACAGAGTGAAAACTGTGTGAAACTAGAAGTTTATATAAATATCTTGGTAGGTTTACATACCTAGGGCATCTAGGGGATCTTAGAAAAATCTATCAATAAAGATATACATGTGTATAGATATATATCTTCATATAGATATAGATCTTTATAGATATGAACATATAGACATAGATGTACATGTAGATATAGTTGTCCTTGGAGATATAGATCTAATTTTAAGAAATTAATACACTTAGATGTATACGTAACTAAACATACATAGACATAGATATAGATATAGTAATACATATAGATATGGATTTACACATAAATATTCATATAAATATGGATAAACATTTAGACAAATATATACATATAAATATAGATAGATTTTATATTACAGTATTCCAAAACTATTTACCCACCATGTTACTACCGTACTGCCGGCTAAAATAGATTACTTCAAGCAACCGGGGCCGGGTTTTCGCACACTGGCTAGAGACCCCGCGGAATTATGTGTCTATTAAATTCAGATATGTTTAGGGGTCTGGGTCAAAAATGCATGCTAACAACCAAAATCAAGCGATCAGGGTCCATTTTGCTGGCCTCTTCCTCTTTGAGAGCTTTGTGCGGGCATGAATTGAGCCCGCCTATTTTCAGCATATTATTTTGGAAGGAATTTCTGCACACTGGCCACAAGGGGAGAACCTAATTATGCAACAGGGTCGAGCCCAAGGAGAATTAATTTTCATCCGAATTTAGCCGGTAGTAGGGTTTGCTCATATGGTGTTACATTTCTTCGTTGCTCTGTTACTATGTTACTATGTAACACATTGCACGCATTAACTGCAACATTGACCTCTTGTTCTGATTTCTTATAGCCCTGGAACTGAGACTTTGACCTGGAAGGTTCTGTTTAGTTCTTAGTTTATAGATGGTTTTGTTTGCAGAAAAATGCCGCCCTTTCATGGCTCGCCGTTTAGGGTGGCCTATTTGGCTAATTTCCCGATCGCCCCCATTTTCGGCCGACCATGTCTAAGAAGCCCCCATTCTGAGAACAAATGGATATGTCGCCCCCATTCAAATAACTTCTGGCTAGTTGCCCCCATTTTATTATTACTTTCCCAACTTGCCCCCAATCTGAGAATTATGACTACGTCACACCCATTTTTTCAACAGAATGTCGAGGGTTTGGGTTTACGGGTGATGATGTCGATGGAGGCCTGAGAAGACGTCATCGTTCGGACGTGCGGCATCACCGAACAAACAAGACAACCCCCGCCCCACCACCACACAAACAAGGCATCATCGTTCGTACGTGCGCCCCCTCCCCCTCCCCCACCCCCCCACCCAGCATGCCCCGTCACCGCGACACAACCAGACCCCACGAAGACGTGCAAGATGCAAAAACCGCTACGAGAAGAAAGCGTGAGTCACCCCTTTCTCATGACGTATGACTAGTATAGCACTGACATAAACGTAAGTGTGAGAGTGGGTGCTGTCTGGAGATTTAGCCTTTGTATGTGGAGAGCACAGTCGCAGCGGAAAGATAGACTTGGAGATGTCTGGAAGCCAGAGCTGGAAAGTACAGGTTAATCAGATTGAACTGAGTACAGGGTACTTATACTGTCCGGCTGGCTAGCCCGGGCCTCAGCCTACTGCTGTCCTAGCTTGCTACAACAAGCTACTTGCACCTGTACTAGGTGTCCTACTTGCACCTGAACTCGGTGCCCTACTTGCACCTAGTGCCTTGTGAGAGAAGTCCCCGGCCGTCGATCGTCGAGATCGACGGTCGATCTTGTCTCTCGGCGAGCCGCCCTGTTGGTCGCGTAGGTCTCACGGCGGTGGGTGCGGTCACCGTGTTGCGCACGCCACCGGGAGTGCTGCGACCGTCGCGCAGTCGCAGCCACCGTATTTGCTGTCGCCGTTGACCGCGCACGGTGTCGGGGCTGTCCGCCGAAACAGCCCCTCGGCGGGTGGCGTCACCATCACGCCACTCGCCGAGAGGGCGATACGCAACTGCGCGTTGCGTGTTCGGAA
>SZWC01015912.1:27770-59588 GCA_023375785.1 Penium margaritaceum | reverse complement strand
GGGGGGGGGGGGGGGGGGGGGGGGGGGGGGGGGCTCGGTGTTGCCGCCGCAAGCGGACGGTCCAGCGCCTGGCGAAGCGGGGTACGAACTTGCGCACAAGTTTTGTAATCGAGCTGGACATAGAACGGGGTTCGCTGTGTCAAACGAACGTGAAGAGCACAAACTCCTTTTCTGCAACCGCGCTGGTTAGTTGGTTTGCATCGAAAGTGCGGCCAGAGCGAACCGAGCGGTGCCACCTTCCTGGTGACGGCATATCCCAACAACGCAGGAGGCCAAACCTGGAGACCGCCGGGAAACCTGCCAGCCCGGAAACACTTCTCGGCCGTCCGATGGTACCAGAAAAATGCCGTCGCAGACCAACCACCAATCGCCACAGTGCTTTGCGGTCGATCTTTCTGGCCTTGGAGGACTGGGGTTGGGGTGACGCTTACGCGGCGCAGCGGCAGCGACACAAAAGAATCTGGCTTTCCGATGTCCATTTTGTCCGGAGGCGGACTTGGAGCGTGCCTACGCCACACCGCAGCCCACTGTCCACTCGTTGGGCGTGAAGCAGGGAGCACGAGGGACGTGTCTCGGGTCAGTGCTCACAAGCTCAAACGAAGCTCCGGGAGAATGTGACATAACAAGAAGACCTCTTTTTTTTCCCCCTGGTCGCAACCGACTGAGGCGGGGGGGCTACCTCAGCACCAAAAAGCCCGGGAGTTGAACCCGGCCCACCAGGTCTGGAAGTCAAGACGGAGGGTAAGGGTGAGGGTGTTTCCACCAAAGGGTGAAACGGGAGCTTATAGATAGTCAGAAGTCTTTTTTTTGGAGAAGGAATTTAGAGATGAGGGCCGAGGCGAAGTCGTCTTCAATGGATTTGAGTTTTGCACCCGTGCACCTTGAGTTCTTTCTACATAGCAGGGTGCTTACGAGCCATGTGTATTTTTGGAAGGCTGTTACAAAGGTGGCAATTATCTTAGCAGAAGGGGAGGAGGTTGGGTCTGCCCAACGTTCTTGCCATATGAGGTGAAACAAGGTAGCACGGAAGATAAACGAGGCGCCGCCAAAACCTTTGGGCTTTAAGCGACCCAAAAGTAGTTCCGGGATCGTGAGAGGAATATTAGGGAAGAGAGCATTGAAGAAGGTCTCCATTCGTTGGCGGAGAGGGTGTAGGCAACGGCGGAGGAGGAAACAATGTTCTATTGTTTCCTCCTCCCCACAAAATGGGCAAGCACTTGTTCCATTGCGGCGGTAACAGGTGCGGCTGGCGACTAGTATAGAGCAACATAGAATCTTGGTCTGCACATCTTTAGGGCAGAGGTCTAGAGGGAGGAAATATGTTTCGCCCGAATAGACCGCCAATCAAAGTGAGTGACAGGAAATTTGTCACTCCAATTCATCTCACATGATGGAGTGAGTTGATGCTGCTGAAGGAGGCGGTGGTATACTTTGGTCAAGGGTAGGAGTCCGTGTGAGAATCTACCGTACCGCCACTTGCATTCGACAATTTTTTTGACCTGAATTAGGTGACTCTTATATTCGACAATAACTTCCAGCCTTCTAATTTTGGACTTGTTTCGTCCATAGCACCTGGGTTTTATTCCTGTCTGATTTTGGTCGGAATGTCTGTTCACGTCCTTGGTCTGTCTCTAGAACTTTGGTTTTCAAGTCTCCAAACTGCGAAAAGCGAGAGCGAAGCTGCACCTTGCAGCTCGATTCGCGTTTTGCAGGCTGCCACGTCCACGTGACTTTCGCATTGTCGCAGCACTGCACGCGGAACGTGGATATTTCATGTTTTGCCTACAGTCCTCGCGGAAGCTGAAACTTTATGTAGAGAAAGTAGATTTTGGTAATTCTAGGAGTGATTCGTCTACGAGACCATAATAATTTAGGTGCCTGAATGATCAAGGGAAAAAAATTATTTTAGTCAAATGTATGGGGCACTACGGTATACGATGGGATAGCAGGACGATCTGGTAGGCCAATCATTCGGTCCTCTGTAGAAATAAAGACTGGGGTGAGGACTTCACCTTGAACTCGAGATGCTCTGGCCCATGGGTGGGGACGGAGAGTGAGGTGGACAGGGTCTACTTCGAAAGGTGCAGCTGACGAGAGTGCAGGGCGAGGAAAGTGAAAGAGAAGTTTAATTGGTAGGCATGGAAGGTCATTGATGGTGAAGTATGGGACGTGGGGGTGTGCGAGGGGGAAAGAGGGTCCGAGAGCAAGGGTACGCCTCCAAGAAAGGGGTATACATTTCAGAAGTAGTTCTATGGTGCATTGTTGGGCCGCGGACCAAGATGAGAGTGGACGTGTGACGAGGTCCCCAAGGGTGATCCCCTGAGAAAGAAGCCATCGTTCCCGTCTTTCTAGTCCAAATGGATGCCCCGTGTCTTTCAGGATGTGCCGGTTGAAAGCAACGTACTCCTGAGAAAGCTCTTCAAAGATTACTCGTGGGGGTTGGAATGTTGGGTCCAAAGCGTGGAAGTTATTGAAAGCCATGAGCCATTTAGGATGGATGGTGGGGAATTTGAGTCGTAGAATGCAAAAAGACCTCTTTTTTGCGGCCCCTGGGCTTTCCCGGTCAAGATGGGAGGGGAGGGGGGTTGGGGGGGGGGGCACCTCACAAACAAGACAGACCCACATGTTGCAAGTGGCCCTCCAATTACACCATTGAGAAAGGGATGAGTAAAATACCGTACTAGCACATGAAAAGATTGTTTAATATTTTTGGACCCATTTTCTTCGTATTTGTGTCTAATTAACTTGTCGTATTTTGTATTTGTGTCAAATTAGTCTCTTGCCCAAGTTTTGTCCGTCGCAAATATGACGTGTGTGACTGGTTCGAACATTCGCACAATTCAGTAGCAAACAACCAAGCAGGCTTGCGACGAGAGGAAAACATGCAAGGTACGACAGCGTGGACGGAGAGCATGGACGGTGGCATGGTTTTGACACGAGCGCCGAAGCCACAAGCTGGCCCGAATGTCAAAGCGTGGACAATGGCATGGTTTCCCGCCTTGTAGCGTCGAGAAGCCACTCGAGATTTCAAAGTCCGAAGTTCAAACTGCGAGTTACAGGTCAGAACAAGATTTTGAGCCTGGACCATATTTCCTGATTTGTATTTGTGTCAAATTGAGAACCCGGATTTTGTATTTGTGTCAAATTGCAAAGAGCTGAGCATCATCTATACAAAAACTAAAATTCAAACGCCTGATCTTTTCACGTGCTAGTACGGTATAAGAGGGAAAACACATCCACAGTGTAGACTTGACTTCTTGCCACAATATGAAGTGACGATCGAAAAGCGCGTTAGTAGCAATTGCTGATTGGAATACGTACATTTTCATTCATGTGATGGACAACGATGATGCATATCTTCATCCGCCGGTAAATCTCCGACGTATTTACTCCCACCTGAAACTGCTAGAACGTTCACGCAGTAGGTGACGTGGCCTCCGATGAGCATGAAGCACGCGAATAGCTGGTGCTGCGAAGACTAACTTCGATTAATGCACTGCTACAAACAACCTTAGGCAAAATGGGAACTTTGGAGGAAAACAAAACCAAGTCGAAGGAAGTGGGGTGCTTTCACCACGATTGAACCTTAAGGCACCGACACTGTTGTACACATATCTAACTTCTCCAACGGAAACAATAAGTTGCTACCAAAGCCTGAACACTCCGATAAAACAAGTCGAAAACAAATAGAGACTTTGACACCCGGGCTCAACTTCAAGCCATTGTTGCCGTCAATACCTGCCAGATAGAGTAATGCTAAAGGAACTCCAATCACATAGGAGCCTTTGGTTGATCAGGATTCCACGACAGGCCGACGTGAAAGGCTACCCATCACTTACCATAACGAGGGGACTTGAACCCATATAATTTAATCATTTTGAACAAGAAAACATCATGAACGTGGAAGATAGATGAAAAAATTGATTGACCTACATCTATGCATTTAAAACTCTAAACGTGGGCATAGAAATAAATGTTATTCAAACGTACCCTTTTGTACTTTTGTTCTTTATAGTTCCATTTCACCTGGGTTTTGAAGAAATAACCTCCCTTAGTACCCACTTTCCACAAACATAACAATGATTCCCCATCGTCTTTATAAACCCATTACTCTACACACTAAATGCAAATTGGTGCAAATAGAGCAGTGCCCATCGTTTGGGTTGATAGTGTTGTGATTTATGACGTTCCTATCAACCTGTAAAGTTCATTGTGACCATTTGGCCGTGTCCATACTCGTGCAGATCCCTGATGCGGACCCTGGAGGCACCGGTGCGTCATCTGGTGGCGAACTACCATCCTAGACCTGACTGACAACCGTTTCAGAGCTCTTGACGCTACCAGTGACCTCTTACAGTTTTTCTGCAGCACACAGGAGTTTATCAATGGACTGGCCGTGGGCCCGATTTGCATGTTTTTGTATTGTGTCTCCACCGTTTGGTGCCGGATGCATGCATGTGGCCAGTTGTAGTGTTCGGCTTTTGATTTTGCACGTCTAGGTTCAGACGGCATAGTGTTCTGATATGTTTGTGCAGAGTTACGGCTAAAGCAGTGGGTTTGGGCCGATTTTTGGGCAGATCTTGCTCTGTCGTGTGCGACACCCGCCGTGCGCCCCGACAGGTACTTATGCCATTGACCTGTCATTTGTCATTTCTCTCTACAAATGCTATTGAAGCAGTTCGATACTTTGCCTTGTGTCTCCTAGCCAGACCCTTGCGAGTGTGTGCGCGACTTGTGACTGTCGTCACCGTTTGACCAGGCACTCACGCCTAGTTAGCGCCTGTGTCGCTAGGAAGCTTCCGCACATCTTCTCTTGGTATCCAAGCGGTGGGACAGTTCTCACCGAGCTTCGCAGCAGAGACGTAGCAGAGCAGCAACAGTGAGAGCCACAGCTGCAACAGATTCCACAGGGACCTGTCGACGACAGCAGATTGCAGTCAACGTCGCTCACCATCACCACGTGAGACTGCAGTCGCCAGCAGCATTTGGCAGCACCACCAGCAGTGTAGTAGAGTAGTAGCACAATAGCAGCGGCAGTAGCAGCGGCGGCAGTAGCGCACGGCGGTAGCACCACAACAACAGCGTGCGGTCAGAGCAGCATAGTTGTAACGTAGTAGCAGAGGCAACAGCAGTAGCGGTGACAGCAGAAGCAGAGTGGCAACAGCATAGCAGCACTGGTAGCAGTAGCGCAGCAGCAGCAGCAGCAGCAGCAGCACTGCCAGCAGCAGAAGCGCAGCAGTAGCAGCGGCAGCAGCGCACGGCGGCTATAGCAGCATGCAGCAGCCACAACACGCAGCAGCAGCAGCAGTAGCAGTACGCGATTGCTGCCACAGCCGCATGCACAGTGGCCAGGCGGCCACTCTGCACGCAGCCGCACGGATGCTGCTACTACTGAAGACGCAACAGTAGTAGCAGCCGTGCGGAAGCTGCTACGCAGCTTGCACGCAGCTCGCGCGCGGCTACTGCGGAGCGGCTGCCAGCTCGCGTAGCAGCCGCGAGGGTTGACAAAAAAAGGGAAGGCGAGCTGACGTCAGCATTCTTATTTGCTGACGTTAGTAGGTCTTGCTGACGTCAGCAAGTTTCTACTCACGTCAGCACTTGCCTTAGTGAAATTTTCAATCGGAGGGTCAAGAGTTGCCAGGCTTTCAAATCCTCGAGAAAAGCTCACGTTTATGGAATTCGACCACCTTGACATCTCGGACCATAATGAGCGACACCATGGCTCCGTCCGACGAGAAGAGAAAGATGGTACTAGATCCCTCTTCTTCCTCTTCAGGGGTCATGAGCCCACGTTCGAAGGCCATTGAGAACCTACGAAGCCAACAGGACGAGATGCGTGGATTGCAGCGGAGCAGACTGGCGCCATGTGTACACTTACCGAGCTTCTTCGAGGACATTCCATGACTCCATGATAGGCTTATGAGGGAGCGACCAGGGTTGCACCCTCTACACATCAATCGGCTCCAGCATCGGAGACAGGAGCTGGAGCCGACCCGCAACCTCTTGATCTTTGGGATGAGGATCCAGACATGCCAGGCATGGAGAGCGTCTCCCCCGAGCGCGAGATACGTGTGCTCCAGGATCGTATCCGCCAGCTTCAGACGAGCTCTCGACCCCCACACACGTCTCACTTTCCGGATTTTTTGGTCATTGCCTGATCTCCACCCCAGTGACTTCCCTCTTTCTGGCAACTTTCCCTTCCCTTGTCCTTCTCAGCCTGTGGTTGCTCTCCCTACGGAACGGCAACCCAAGGACCTTGCGACGCCACCTCCACGGTATGTTAGCAAGGATGGCTTTGACTGCTGGGAGATACTCTTTCAGGTCTGGGCCAATTCAAAGGGTGTGTCTCCCTACTACCACAGTCCGTATCAGACTACATACTGAGCTCAGGTGCTGACAGCGGCTAGGGCGATGCGCGGACTTCTCTACGCCATGCCGTGCGAGACCGTCGTCGACTTCCGCTCACTCCTTGGCGAGGCGGGCATAGGCACCGGCGCAGATCCACGTGGGGACTGGGACCTAGCATTGTCCCTGCTTGCTGCACAGACGCACGCCACCCGCGTTGCGCACATCCGTGCCTTTCATTCCCTTTGCCTGGGGCCTACCGGGCCCACATCCATCTACTAGCGACACGCTATGCACATTTACACCCGCCTTGGGACCTCAAGAGGCACACATGTGTGGTCGATCCACACGACAATGCTCGGGGTTTGCCTTGAGCACACAGATATCTTCACGCGATACAGCGATTCTGTGCTCGAGCCTTTTTTTACCTCATTGCAGCTTCTTCCCCGGGCGCACTAGCTCTTCCTCCAGGTGACTTCCGCCCGTGAGGCAATCGTGGCTCATCAGGAGACCTCCATTGCTGCAGTAGTCTTTGCATCACCACCTACGCCCCTCCTACAGACTCTGTCTCCATCCTCTGTCTCGTCCTCCTCCTCCCCTTCTGCCCCGATTACACCGACTCACATACAAGGTGTCGTAACAACGGCACAAGGGAAGAAGGGGCGATGGAGGCGTGGCTCGGGCCAGTAGTAGCCGTCATCGGGCAGTAGCAGTGGACGCTCTGTTCATTGCTACAACTGTGGAGGCGCCCATCACTACACCGAGTGCCAGGAGCCGCTCGAATGGGCGTGGATTACTCGCGGGCTCCAAGCTGCGCACGCACTACGGTCTACGTCCAGCAGCACATCCTGTAGGCGTGCGGAGACCACGATTGCAGCAGTTCCCGCTTCACCACCGGTGACCAGCGGCGATCTAGACCCACGTGACTGCACCATTGCCGAGCTCCGGCACCTTCTGGCGCTTCGCTTTCAGGGAGGTGCGAGTGTGTTGTCACAGCCGGGTGGTTCACAGACTATGTGTTTGTCTGTTTTTGTGGCTCAGGATGACTTGTGCGGGGGGGGGGCACAGTCGGCATGTGATGACGATGGGCCTAACTATACAGACTAGATTGATGAGTCTCACCTTTGTGCCTTTCGTCATTCCTCCCCACCTGCTGCCAAGTGTCCGTCCAAGGCCGAGTATTCCGTTGCCCGTTGTACAATGACATCCTCTAGTCATGATCTCGGTGACACTTGGATCATCGACTCTGGTGCCACTCATCACATGACCTGTCCTCGCAGTGATTCCATTGTTCTCGGACCTGTTGCATTTGTTCCATCTCTCTACACAGGCTCTGGTCAGTCCTTGCAAGTCCACGGTGTTGAGGTCGTTCGTTTCGATGGTCCATCTGGCCCTCTGTATCTTTTTGAGGTGCTATTTGTGCCTGACCTTGAATTCAGCTTGCTTTGTGTATGTGCTTGCATACTGATGGGACTCTCTCTGGAGCACACTGCAGAGTCCGGGACTATGACTACTCTTGACACTCGTAGCATTATCCTTCATGCCTCTGTTGTGGATCACCTGTATCGTGTCTCTCGAACTTGTGCTCCTTGCTTCCCCTCCCCTTCTGTCTCCTGAGCACCAGCGATTCCTTCATTGCCGCCTGTGTCATGTAGGCTCCGACACTGTGTCGAAGCTCATTCAAACATAGCCCGCCCTTGGTCTTGACGCGTCTTCTTTCAAGAAGCCGTCCAAGACTGACTGCCTCTCTTGCGCTCAAGGTAAGATGCATCATTGCACCTATCCTTACTCCCGTTCACGCACACTTTGCCCTCTCGAGATAGTTCATTCGGACCTTCTTGGTCCCCTACCTGTCTAGTCTCTGTCCGATCGTGGTCGATACGTCCTGGCCTTGACTGATGACTTCACCCGGATGCGGTGGGTCTACAGCGTGCGGCAGAAGAGTGATGTCGCTCTTGTAGTTCATCTCTGGCTAGTGATGGCTAATCAGTCTCGCCACACGCTGCACACCTTCCGCTCGGATCGTAGCGGCGAGTTCCTTGGTGAGATAGACAACTTCTTCGCCGAGCACGGGATTTTTCACGAGGTCTCTGCTCCTGCTACTCCTCAGCAAAACGATGTTTCTGAGTGTTAGAATTACACCATGGAGGATACGGTTCGCGCTATGCAGTCTGAGTGCGGTCTTCCAGAGTCCTTCGCGTTTGAAGGCTTCGCCTACATGACTTGCATCTGGAACTGCCTCCCGCACGGTCCTCTTCCGGACAATGTCACATCGTATGAGCTTTGGTTCACCCATCGTGCTGACTTGCGCCTGGCTCGCGTATGGGGATCTTTGGCTTCTGTGTGGTATACTAAGGACCAGCAAGGGTCTGAGGTCTCACCGCGAGGTCAGTTGTGCGCCTTCGTCGGTGTTTCCCGCAGTCAAAGGCATGGCGTTCCTAGGACCCTACTCATCATTGCATTGTTGAGTCTCGTGACGTGCTCTTCTTTGAGTCCCTCACCTACCGTGATCTGACTTCCATCACGTCGCTGTCCGTCACACATGTTCCCACGTGTGAGGTTTCTCGACCGATGGGGGAGTCTACGCCTACGAGCACCGATCGCCAGGCTGATGTGTCTGTTCAAGCTCCCTCCACTTCTTCGCCACTTGATGAACCAACAATCATCGTTGTCGATCTAGAGATCTCTCCAGCACCGCCGGCTTCTACCCCTACACCTTCACGCCCCACAGGTACCCATGATTCGGTACCTGTGCGTACTCCTGAGACCGTACCTGTGTGTGTCGGCACCCCTACCTCTGTGCACGGATCTGCCTCACCTGCTCCTACTGTCACACCGAGCTCCGTGTCCCCCACACCCGCATCTCCTCACATGGAATCACCAGCTCCCTTGCCTTAGCCCTTCCCAGCTACGATTGTGCCCGTTCCTAAGCCTAAGGTGCACCCCTTGAGCCCGGGTTACTCCCGTGAGCCTGGCGGTCGCCTTCGACCATTGGACTCCGGAGCTCAGCGAGTATCTGGTCCCACACCCAGGCGGTCTACTCACAGCATCGTGAGTGGTGATCCCGCGCCAAGGCCTTAGGCCTGAGTGTCCGCACTGAGCACACAGAGGTACATCCAGTATGTCTTGTAGGGCATGACCTCGTCACTCGCGAGTCTCATATCGCTTGTGATGTAGCAACCGATCTTGTGGTCCTCAGACCTAGTACTGAGGCGTGCGCTCTTGCCACGCAGAGCTCTCCCTCTATGGCACGTGACCCAGGCACACTGAGGGAAGCTCTCTTGTCACAGGATGCTGATGCTTTGCGTGCTGCTTGCAAGGATGAGCTCCGTTCCATCCGAGAGCACGAAGTTTACGAGCTAGTCGACCTTCCATCTAGGAGGAAGGCTATCCAGGTCAAGTGGGTCTTTTGCAAGAAGGTGAAGCCGGATGGCTCACTGGAATGCCACAAGGCTCGCTTGGTCATCAAGGGGTACTCTCACATTGAGGGCATCGATTACACTGACACCTTTGCCCCTGTCGGCCGCATGACCTCAGCTCGAGCTCTGTTCGGTGTAGTGGCTCAGCATGACTGGGAACTGCACTAGATGGACGTGAACAAAGCGTTAATCCATGGCTCTCTAAATGAGGAGATTTACGTGGCTCAACCAACCGGCTTTGAGGACGGTGACAAGGTCTGGCGCTTGCGCAAGTCCTTGTACGGCCTCAAGCAGTCTCCTCAGTGTTAGAACCAGGAGATCATCGGCTCCCTGACTCGTGCGGGATATGTACAGAGCAAGGCAGATCCCTCTCTCTTCATTCGACAGACGCCTAAGCGATTCACCACCATCCTGGTCTATGTCGATGACCTTCTGATCGCGTCTCCTTCATTGGAGGCCATGAAGGAGGCCAAGGTTGTCCTCCAGACTGCCTATAGGTAGAAGGACCTTGGTCCTACAGCGGTGTTTCTTTGCATGGAGATCGAGCGAGATCGCAGACGTTGTACTCTACTACTGCATCAGGCCCGATATGCACGTTTTGTGGGGGAGCGCTTCAGTGACCTTCTCGGCGCAGTGCCCACGGCTTCCACACCTCTTACACCTGACGGGGAGGATGCCCTAATGGTTGACAATCCCATACAGCTGGGGGAGACAGTGGATGTGACCTTGTACCTCCGTCTCATCGGATCTTTGATGTACCTAGCCACAACCACACGTCCTAACATCGCATTTGCGTTCAACCTCCTTGTCCAGTTTTTGTAGGCTCCACACACTACAGCCCTCCATGCTGCTGTGCAAGTTGTGTGGTACGTGGTCTTCACACCGTACCTCGGAATCTGCTTTCGCCGGCAGTGTTCGGTGGTCCTTGATAGCTACATCGACAGCGACTGGGCCTGGAGCCCAGATGGACGCAGTCACACGGTTTACGTGTTCTTGTTCGGTGAGGCCGTTGTGTCGTGGCGCAGCGGGAAGCAAGGCTGCATTGTACGTAGCTCATCGGAGGCAGAGTATGTTGCTCTGGGTGCAAGGGGCTACTGAGGCGGTATGGCTGCAACGCCTATTCCATGAGCTTGGCTAGTCAGTACCCGCCATTGTGCTTTGCTGCGACAATCAGAGTGCTCTTTCCATTACAAAGAACTTTGGTGTCTTGCTTGCTTGCACGAAGCACATTGCGGTTGAGCACCACTTCATGCGTCATCTGATGGGACGACACGTGATTTCCATCATTTGGGTTGGTACTGACATGTAGCATGCTGACTTCTTGACAAAGGCACTAGCACGCGGAAAGTTCTTGGTGGCCATTTGTTCTATTGGACTTCACCCCTTGCCTGAGAGTGGTTGAGTGAGGGGTGAGTCCATGTCCGTGTCACATTTGTCGTTGCACTTGTTTTTGTACTCGTCTCATTGCTACACGTGTATGGACATGCGTACCATCAAGTCATGAGGGCGTGTTGTGATTTGTGACGCTCTTATCGACCTGTACACTTTACTATGACCACTCGGCTGTGTCCATACTCGTGCAGATCCTTGATGCAGACCCTGGAGGCACAAGTGCATCATCCGGTGGCGGACTACCGTCCTGGAGCTAACTGACAACCGTTCCACAGCTCTTGAAGCTACCTGTGACGTCCTGCAGTTTTTCTGCACCACACAAGAGCTTATCGGTGGACTGGCTGTTGGCTTGATTTGCATGTTTTTGTATTGTGTGTCCACCGTTTGATGCCGGATGCATGCATGTGACAAGTCGTATTGTCAAGCTTTTGATTCTGTACGTCTAGGTTCAGACATCGTAGCGTTCTGATATGTCTGCGTGGAGTTACGACCAAAACAGTGGTTTTGGGCCGGTTTTAGGACAGATATTGCACTCCCGCGTGCGACAACCGCTGTGCGCCCCGGCAGGTACTTATGCCATGGACCTGTCATTTCTAATTTCTCTCTGCAAATGCTATTGAAGCATTCCGACACTTTGCCTTGTGTCTTTTAGCCAGACCCTTGCCGGTGTGTGCGCGACTTGTGACTGTCGTCACCATCTGACCAGGCACTGACGCCTAGTCAGCGGTTGTGTTGCTAGGAAGCTTCCACGTATCTTGTCTGATAGATCAACAGTGTCCACAGTATAAAACAAAAATATGGCGTTGTCCACAGGTGAAGACAAAATGTCAACGGCATCCACAGTCGAAAACAAAATGACAGAGATGCCCATGATTTCCATAGTGGAAACGGAAAAGGAATAACATGAAAGCTGTATCCACTATTATCTCATAGTATTTAGTCGTAAACTACCCGCATGTCATAAACAAACCTTTTGTTGACAGTCTGTCTTGACATCCTTTGGTTTGTTTCATCATTTACCCTTGTGGAGCTTGCAGCTTATTGAAGCTAGAGCGATCCACGTAAAGTGTTGGTTTTTTCTTGTTGGAGTGAGCAATAACTATGCTGAGCGATAGCTTTGACGTGGCATAGTCAGATCGACAATTGGAGGTCTGTGCGTAAAGTTACGGATCTTAATCCATAAATACTCGGGTGCGGCTCGGCCGGGATTTCCTGATGTACATGCCAGATTTTATTTCGGCATCCAAGTCCAAGGGGGGAAAGGAGCCTGGATCTTTGAGTGCTGCATGCACAGCAAGGCTGTGCATGCCTGCTAGCCCAGCTTGGTCAACACCTGCGTAGTGTAGGCAAGCACTGCTAGGTTCTTGACCCAGACGAGTCAGGGTGGGGCTACACCTGACTCGATTGCTGGGACAGCTTGCATCAGTATATGCAAGTAGAGCCCTAGAGCAGGGACCACTCTCTATCAGGTGGTACATGCAGGAATCAGCATTGCATGAACTACCACATGCATGACTTAGCAGATGCATCAGCTACTAAATACACAACTCAGCAGCTACATGCGGAGCCAAGAGTGGGGACCACCCTGCGTCAGCGGCAACATGCACGACTCAGTTGCTAGGACCACGGCCAAGTTGCCAGAATCCAGGAAGCTTCCTCGAGGAGGAAGCTGTGTGCCTTGGACCGGGAAGATTCCTTGAGGAGGAAGCTACGATCCTGAAGCAGGACATTTCCTCCAGGCAGAGGGCGGCTGGTCAGCTTGCCGGGATCCCAATGAAAAAGCAGACTGGACTCAGTCAGTCCAGTAACTCCAGCAGAAACTCCACCAGTGACTTCGACAGCAACTCCATCAACTCTATCGGTTGCACCAAAAATCCATCTATTCCAGACAACGCCTCAGACCAAAACTCTACAGTCGCTCCCATCTCAAGACCCCAGTAAGCCTGGCAGCAGTCTGCCAGCCTGTGCAGGACGTCCCTGTCTACCTGAAGGCCTGAGTACCTCGTTGTGGTAGCTAGACTACTTGTAAGACTCAAGCTGCCTAGCTTGAGCTGACTTGCTTGACGTTGCCCACCTGTGGACCAAGAGTTGTGTCTAGGCATGAGAGCCCAGAGTTAGTGACTAACCTCAACTCTTCTTTACAGAGCTGATTCTGTCTGGATAGTTGGACTACATTGAAGTCTACCTCTGTCGATCCAGTGTGTTCAACAACGCTCTGTCAACCTGGTTAGGAGGATCTAGAAGCTATGTGTCTTGCTGGAGTTCCCCTCTTTCGACCCAGTAAGCCTAGCAACACTTTGCCACCTTGGCTAGGAGGGTCATAAGTCCACTGACGACCCAAAAAGTCTGGTAGTGGCTGCCAGCGTGGAGAAGAGTCTACCTTGAAAACCTGGAGGCCATTTTACCTAAATGTACGGTGACCGTACTGAGACCCTTGCAACGACAACCTTGATGGCCTAGGAAGGTGTTTCGCCCTTGGATGGGGTAGGTTATGTCAGAGCATCAAGCTGAGCTGTATTTCGCCGCTGTTTCCCTGTACCATACTTGTACTTGATAGTCTTCTTCAATTACAAGTCTCAATCCAAGTCTTTCGCTTCCGTACATTCTAGTAGAGGGTATTCTTGCTGGGCACAGAGATCCTGGAAAGCAGCAAGACCCCCTTGCTGTATCAGAGTACGAGGTGACTTTGTCATTGCAGGCTCCCAAAAAACCCAACATGGTATTAGAGGACAAGGACTTCTACGCATGCTCAACATGCGATTAGAGCAGCAGACCCGTGCCTCTAGCAAGAAGCACCAGTTATAGCTTAAGCTTCAAAGGATGACAAAGACTGTCATCATTCACCTGTGGCAGGGTGAGCGCGTGACGTGCTGACCTTGCAAACATGGAGTTATTGGGGATGCTCTGACCCACCTCAATGTGGAGAGCCCACACATGGACTCTCAACAACTAAATGAACTCTCAGCGCCAAGCTTGTTCATGGACCAAGAATGTGGTTCAAGGAGAGAGAAAGCAATAGCTAAAGAGGTGAAGTGCTCAAGAGAGGAGGCACTTTAGACAAATGCATGCCAATACAACGTGCATGTAAACAAAGCCTTTGTATAGTATCTTGCACTCTTACCTTCCAAAGAGGAGCGCACGAGCTTTGAAGCTTACCGTCCAGAGCTTCGGTTGCAATTTTCCGTGGTTTAGGTGCATCTTTAGCATCAGCTTCAACTGGCATTACTACCATCGTCATCAACTGAAGCAGTCCTGTAGGCAAATGTGGCACATACTATACCACAAGCTCTCGTGCCAGTGTAGATCCCAGTGATACGATCCGCAACGTACGGCATGATGTGTCTTTCCGTGGTTGTTCAACCACAGCATGCTACAACGGAGGTGCCATCTGTGGCATTCGCACCACCACTTCTTGATACAAGTCAGTATGAGAAATATGGGAAGCAAGCTTTCAAGCATGAAGGCATAGAGCAACGACAGTAGATCGGTAAGCAGCACCTCCTTTGTCAACAATGAGGCCTTGTAGTTGAATGTGGCTTCATTAGCGTCACATCAACCATCTGCATATCAGCCAGAGCTTAGTTCTTCTCTAGACATGCCAGAGCCTTTCATTAGTCAACAAACAAAGTCAGCTTCATCTGCTCAAGTAGGAAGCGTGTAGACTCTTGTGCTATCCTTTGAAGCATCCACAACGGCACCATTGCAACAGTCAAAGCATGCATAAGTGCCACAAGTAGCAGCTAACGAAAAACAGCGATGCTTTGCAAATACCCACGTGATGATGTCACGAGGGTTGGCATCACTCCATGCACTGCTTTGCGAGTCGCAGTCAGAGAACCCATTAGCAACAACCCAGGTTGCCAGAGAGCCAAGGCAAGCAGCCGTTTTGCAGGAGCTCATGGAGGGTGGAGTTATGACCAAGGAACCAGGCTGCCATCAGCAGCCTGGCAATGGCAAGCAGGAGTCACAACGACAGTGCCTACTTGAGACAAAAGTGTCGGCACTAGTGGTCTCAAGGTTAGACGCCTTGCCAAACTTCCACAAGTAAACCAACGAAGCAGATAGTAGCTTTGCATCGTAGATAGAGTTCTCATGCTCCATCTAGTAGAAGACAACCCAGTAGTTGAATGCAAATAGTGCAGGAGAGCAGCTGAGGTGGACGTGTCTTCAACAGCCGACAAAGGTTCACATGAGCCTCAAAGTGCATGACAAGCTGACTCCTCATCAGCTTGTACAGACCCAACGTGACAAGAGCATGCACTGCCTACATAGCAGGCGGCCAAGAAGAAGCCAGCCTACGACCTGCAAGAGTAGTAGTGATGCAGCCGGTACTTGTGTATGGAGCCACAATTTTGTGGGAGCTCAAGCAATGAGCCTCGAGCTGAAATTGTATCGACACAACATTGGTAGAAGCGAAAGGAGCATGGTAGCAGCTTCGGGGTAGCCAACCACCAGCGGCGCAACAATGACGAGCACACCGAGATTGGGTCACTCGTAATCAACTCCTCATTTGCTTCTCAGTACCACAAGACCCGTTCCATGCCGCGAAGCGGAAAGCAGCGGAAGAAGAAGAAGAAGAAGAGGGAAAAGGAAGAGGGACTCTTAAAAAAAAGGGGTCAGAAGTCTGACGCAACAGCTGGTTACAACATTGACATCGGCTTCAATAGGAGGAGCCATGACATCGCCAGTAGTACACTCTGGCAACAGCAACTAACCTTGCTGGAGGAAAGGCAAAGTAGATCTCGGAGTGAGGGGAAGGCAGAGTGAAGGCGTTTGTCAAGCCTTCTAGCAGCCCGCAATGCTGCGAGCTGAGAAGTAGAAAAAATACTGCCAGAGCAACAGGTGGACGCAATAATCCCACCTGGTGTCATGTGGCTTGCACATATGGAGCAGTTGAGCTCCATCTCCTGCCGGGACGAGAGGTGGATGTAGTAAGCCCACCTAGTGTCAGGTGGCATTGCACAAGTGGAGCAATTGTGCTCCGTGGAAAAATCCTGTTGGAGTGGTAGGTGAAGGCAATAAGCCCACCTGGAGTTAGGTGGCATGCAAATATGGAGTAGTTGTGCTCCATGCCGAAATCCTACCCAGGTGATAGGTGGAGAAAGAAGCGTCGACGACTTTCGGGCACTATTCGGACCTCCT
This sequence comes from Penium margaritaceum, assembly GCA_023375785.1. Taxonomy (NCBI): domain Eukaryota; kingdom Viridiplantae; phylum Streptophyta; class Zygnematophyceae; order Desmidiales; family Peniaceae; genus Penium; species Penium margaritaceum. The sequence goes on along the minus strand of SZWC01015912.1, from coordinate 43,290 downwards.
AAGCAAACGAGGACCTCATCCTTGGACTTCCACATGAAGGCATAAGCTTGTGGATGGGCAAGCTTGCTTCTCACAACTACAAATGTCCCTCCAACAAGGGCGTGCTCAGCACCTACTGATCCCACAACAGGAGCTGCAGCAGTAGTAGCAGCAGCAGATCAGTAGCAAAAAATGGGAGATGCCGCGTGTCTACTACAGGCTGCCTGGTGCATTGCAAAAGAAAAAAATTTGCCGGAATTCAGATTTGTTTTGAAAACAGCTAGAACCCTGTTTGAGTTTCCTCCCCTGGAGGGCGAGCTTACTTCTCGCCACTGTGGATCCTCCTTCATCAGCAATTGGTGCAGAAGCGAAGCAGTGGACACAGCTGGAGAAGCAACTATCGGCAGAATAAAGCAATTGCTTTAATCCTCGTCAAAGCAGCTATCATCCCAAGTTGTGCAACCAGAACAGCCAGCCCAAAACAAATTGGCTCACACTTGCGAACGAAGCAAGGGCTGGCTAAGGGGAGCGCCAAGAGAGGGGGAGGGGAGCGACGTCCATGTTGGACGTTGCACCAACTCGCCATGATGGCGAGCTGGGCCAGGAGCCTACCGTGACGGCAGGCTCAGTCGTGGCAAGGCAGTGCTGCGATAGCAGGCCCGCGTGATGGAACCTGCAGCGATAGCAGGGTGGCTGGCCGGCGGTTAGCGAGCGAGCAAACCATCCGCTCGCAACGACAAACCAGAAAAAACATTGGAAGTGGCGGACTGTCACGCGCAAATGGATGCGGCTATGGCACTGGCCATGGCCAGTGGAATGAGCAAGCAAGCGAAGAGCTTGACTCGACGTAGAAGACGGGCTACGAGAGAAAAACAAGAAAGAAGAAAAAAGGCGAGAGGCGAGGGGCAACGGTCGGAAGAAGCGAGGACCCAAATCAGGCGTTGTGTGGTGCACTGTGTGGTGCGCTATAAGCAGTACGTCACCCGGAAATGCGCGTGGATAATTCATGCAGCATTCACCAAGATGTCCAGCTCCTTCAGGGTCATCTCGTTCACGGACAACCACCTATGTGACCCCGGAGTTAGCTGGGGTAACCCAGTGCAATCCACGCAATGGGTTGCATGGCACATCCAAGGCACCCTCACAAAGGAACCGACGGCAACACCAAAGGCGCTATAGGTAGTCATCAGCCTACAACACTACACCAAAAGTCCTATAGACCACCCAGTACCGCACCAACAAGGCCTACCTAGAGAAGATATACGGCAAGAAGTACTTGTGGAGCATATTCATTGGATACGTGGATAAGGCATTTTAAGTCTTTTTTTTTCATCATGTTTTCATGGTCTTCCACCGCTCCTCTATTTTGTTTCAACTCCCCTACTAATTGTCTAACCCCCTCTTTCATCTAGCTCATGAAGGTGGATCCGCTGGCCATCACAAAGGTTGAGAAGGACCAGAAGACCAGGTTTTTGTCACACCAGGTGGCTATCACAAAGGTTTTGACCACACTCGACGTGTGCTCATGATGGACGGGACCCACCTCAAGCATGGGCACAAGGAAGTCCTACTCATCATGTAGTTTTCCAATGCAAACAAAAACGCCATGCCTACGGCGTACACCTTGGTGTCTAGAGAGGAAGAGCAAAACTGGACGTGGTTCCGCAAGCTTGTGGCAGCAGTGTACCCAACCGCGGCACGGGTTGGAACCACGGTAGTCTGTAATTGTGAAAAAGGTTTGGCAAAGGTAGTGAAGGCCAAACTGCCTAGTGCAACACACACCTACTCCACTTGACACCTCATGAGGAATGTGCAGTCCGAATGCCATGACAGGTCGAGCACACTATTCTAGAACCTGGCCCTCGTGGCAACACAGGAGGACTAGCATAGGATCCTATTTGAGATGCGCCGGTCAGCTCCAAGGGCCATGGACTACCTACTGGGTGGTAATGGGCAGCCAGGCATCCCCAAAGAACGATGGAGAACGCTTTACTATGCTGTACCTCGTGGTGGTCAAACCATCAGCAACGCCATGGAGTCACTCAATGGTAAGCTCGCGGAGCTCCAATAAATGTGTGTGCACTTATGCTTTATGAACCTCCATGTCTTTGTGTGAAGGCTCCGGCACATCCACCGCAAGATGGCACATGATCCAGAGGGCAACGTTGCGCCGGCTCTATACATGAAGGTAGGAAACAATTGCGACCACAATCTGGACTACAGCATGGATCTAGATGGGGACAACATGGGACCTTGGACAAGTGGGACAGCAATGCGTCCAAATGACACTCCACGCGACGTGAACATCAGTACCGAGGAGTGCTCGTGTGGAAGGTGGCATGATAATGGGTTGCCATGTTTGCATGCTTGGAGCCTCTTCTTGGAGAATGCCCGCAATCCCAGGGTGTACGTGGACTTTGGCTTCCTCAACCTCAGCTACAAAAGCACGTACAACGGCCCATTCCCCCTGCCCATGGCAAAGCTTGTGAAGCCAACTGAAACGAAGTGGCTCCAGCCTGGCCCAAGTCGCGGTTGTAGGCGTCCAACCACGTTGAGACTAGACAGGTACGCAAAGGTAAAGAAGTGGCACATCTGTGCCCGTTGTGGAAAATGCACGTGCCATTGCTTTCCAGTCTGCATGTAGTTGGGTTGTTAGTGTTGAAAAAATCAGTTTCTGTTCAAGTTCAATTTCTCAATCATTCTCATATGATAAATGATTTCCAATTTCCATGTATGTTGAAACTCAAAGATTAAAGAAATCCAGAAGGTGTACAGAAGGTGTACTGACAAGCTCCTTTCATTCCCTTTCAATCAACTCTCTCTTTAGTCTAACCTCTTGGCCAAAGAAGTTCAAACATAAACTCATGTGACCCACTTCACTTGTCTGTGGTCTTCATCTTGGGAGTGGGTGCAACACTGGTGTGTCACACGCTCTATTTGTACTTGTGGCAGTTGAAGGCTTCAAGATATGTTGGGATGTGCCAGTGGACAATGACATACCATGGTGAATTTCCGATGGATGGCTCTAGAGGTGAAGCACAATCAAATGACGTGCATAGGGGAGTTGTTTTCTATGATGAGGATGAGGACATTTTCTATGATGGGGATGAGGACATTTTTCATGATGAGGATGAGGAAGTTTTCTATGATGCAATACCCTATCGAGAATGGTAAGGATGTGGATGTAAGGTGTGCCGATGATTCTGTAGTGTCCTAGATCGAAAGTGGCTAGATGCATAGTGGTTTTGAGTACTCCTTCTTGGCAGTCTCTTTGTACTTTGTTTACATGATGATTATGTCAATTGAAGTGATGACATCCCATACCCATGCAATGAATAGCAACTGTATCCATTTCTCATACCATATTGATGCACCCATGCCCAATCAAAAATGCAAAAATGGTCATTTATTCAATCCGTATGTATAATGTGATGGAGGCTCTGTGGAGAATGACATTCTCAATGCACTCTAACAGTCATTCATTCAAAAAGTGTGCAATAGCATAGCTTGAGAAAATGAAACAACCATACCCATATGTCTCACATGATAAACACAGGAATGCCAATAACAATGCCATGTATAAAATACACGAAGTACCCACAAAACATTATGATAACATGACACTTATGCCCATCAACCGTGTTTCTAACCCCCAAAAGGTTTACAACATAGTTCAACAGTTTGCGACGATGTCCATTGATGGTGTGCACTGTGCCGGCAAACTCCACCGTGGACAATACCTCATTGTCGCTAGTCACGTGCATTCGGCCACCCTTGATTGGCGATTGTACTGTCCTCTTCTGTGCTTGGTGCAAATGTTGGCTCCAGCGCAGAATGGTAAATGACAAAATGGGACACACGTTGTCAAGACAACCTGTCAACATGTAGGTCGTTCATGACTGAGTACTTCAAGAAAATAGTGGATACAGTTTTCATGTTATTCCCTTCTTGCTCGCAAAATGGAAAACATGGGCACCGCCGTCTTTTTGTTTTCGTCTGTGGACACCGGTGACATATCGTTTTCGACAATGGACACTGTTGGCCTGAGGGTGAGTGTGCACCCTGGAGGGTCCCTAGCAGTGGCTGGTTCACACCACCAACTGTTTTTGGACAGACTGAAACTGTGGAGGCAACTGGTTCAACTGGTCAGTGAGTGAGGCAATATTTTTGGCTTCACTTGACTGGGAATGAACTCTCTTGATCAAGGCTCACAAGCAGTGGCATTTTATAGCCACTAATCTAAGCTTTCTAGAACACCAAAGCATGCTGGATTTGAAGCTTCCTAGCAGATTCTACGGCTTCTAGAGTGTCTATTGGTAGGCTGTCCTTTTTCCCACCTAGGAAGGCATCCCTTCCATCCTCTAGAAGCTTCTGCCCCTTCCTAGATTCCTCAGCTTGCTTCTAGTAGGAGGGAAGGTGTCCAAAAGTCCAAGAGACCTCTAGATGCCTTGTAGCACAAGTCACCCCTTCTAGAAGGTGTGCCACCTTCATGGACCCTCACCTAGCCTTCTAGAAACTTGAAGAGGAACTCTAGAGGTTGAGCTAGCTTCCTGTCATCTATTTTCTACCTCCCTTGAGGTAGGACAGAAATTCATCTTGTGGGACTTGAACCCGGGCCCCTGCCTCTAGAGGTGAACACCATTAACCACTAAGCCACAAAGGCTTGTCTTTTTGGTGTTCCTTGGAGTCACTCCTGCCATGGTGAGGAGTATTACTCCAACAATCTCCCCCTTGCGCATCACCCATGGCAGTCGTCCATGCTCAACCTGAAGAGCCTTTCTCCTCGTGGGAGGCGAGCTCATACTTTATTGCTCCCTCCCACTCAGCCCCGTCCTTCTTGTGCAGTGCCTCCTTGAGGCTCCTCTTGCACGAACCTAGTCCAAATGCCCTTGTCGGCATCGTACCTTTTTGTCCTTCTTTGCACACGGCTGCTCGTGCGGGGCTCTTGAGGTGGTTGTTGTTGTTGTTGTCCCCTTTTGGCGCCATCCTCTCCAAGCACATGCTCCCCCTCTCTTGGAGACCTTGGAGACATCGGTCGGCTCCTTGCCTCCACGTCCATCTCCGGTGCTTCGGATTTATCATCCAAACTGGCTGGAATAAAATCTGCCGCTCGTCCATCCCTTAGGCGATGCTCTCCGGTTCGTGGTGATGCAAGGACGTCACCCTCATTCACTTCCTCTGGCGTCTCCCCATCAAGGAGTGGCATCCACTCCCCCCTCTTGGAGAGACCTGCCTCCTTGTCTGTCCAACGTCTTTTCTCGTCGTACGTGACGTCGCGAATTTGCACAATCTGCTGCCTCCTTGGGTCAAAGAGCCGGTACGCCTTGCTTCCGCTCTCATATCCAAGGAAAATACACCGGCGGGTACGCGGGTCCAGCTTTCTCCGTCCCTCACGTGCCTGCACCATTGCATGCGCAACACAACCAAACGTGCGGAGGTGACCTACCACCAGCTTCCTCCCACTCCACACCTGTTGTAGCGTCTTCCACGCCTTGCTCTCCTTGTCCTTCAGCGGCTTTGTTAGCATGAGATTCATGATGTACGCTGCTGTCCTTGCCGGCTCCGCTTAATACCGTTGTGTAAGGCCGGCGTCGCTCAATATGGATCACACCATGTTAAGGATTGTGCGATTCGCTCTCTTTGTTACGCCATTCTGTTGCGGGGAGTCGGAGTTGTTTTTTGCCACTCAATCTCCTTGCTCTTCATCCAACCAAGGCACCCCGCATATTCACCGCCGTTGTCACTCCGGAAGGCCTTCACCTTCAACTCTATTTGCCGCTCCACATCAGCCACAAACTCCTGCATGCACGGAAAGACCTCACTCTTCCGCTTCATTCGGTAGAGGTAGAGTTTCCGGCTATGGTCATCGATGAAGGTGAGGAAGTAGCGAGCTCCGCCGATGGAGCTCTCAAGCGGTCCACACACATCTGTGTGTACCACGGCCAGTTTTGCCGATGCACCCGTCCCCTTAGCGACAAATGGCTGCCAAGTTGATTGGCCAATGATGCATGGCTCACACACGGTCTCCTTGGTTCCATCAAGGCCGCTGATTTGGCGACCAAGCACCACTTCCCTCTTAGCCATCTCCTTCACTGTCGATGGAGAAATATGGCAGAGTCGGCGGTGCCATAGGTCTAGGTCTCCTCCATCATTCGTTGCAAGATTGGCGGCGTTGGACCCCACCCGGCTGCTGAGGATCTTCGCGCGTAGCAGGTACAAGTCGTCCTCCCTCTTGGCGCACGCAATCACCTCACCTTTGCCCTCCTTGCGGATGACGACCTCCTTCTTTGTGAAGAGTACCTCAAGTCCCTTGTCGGTAAGGCGGCTGACAAAGATCAGGTTTGCCCCAAAGTTGGGCATATGCAGCACATCGTAGATTGTGCTCGTGACAGGTTTTCCATCCACAATTGATTCAATGCGGACGTTACCCTCACCGAAGGCCACCTCTGTTTTTCCATTGGCCACCGTCGTGCGTCTCTCCAAGGCGCCGTAGGTGGCAAATGCCGCTGTGTTGCATTGCGTGTGGCGGCCTCATCCGGAAGTAAATGACGGCAACTCCCGGATTCTTCAAGTTGGTGGATTTGTACGCCATAAGGGTGTGCTCGTCTTTCTTCCCGCCCCGCTACGACTGATCTGTTTTCTTCCTGGGACAGTTGCGCGCGTAGTGGCCCTCCTTGCCGCAGTTGAAGCACTCCCCCTTCTTGCCACCCTTCTTGGTACCATGTTTGGTTCCCTTCCACTTGTCACCTTGGCCTCCACTTTGAGGATGAACCGTGTAAGCTGAACTTGATGCCGCTGTACTCTCTCGACCGCCACGTCGCATCCACTCATTGCGGACGTACTCAGCAACCTTCGGGTACTTCAGCTCGTCAGAAGGCCAGCCACCAAGGACTATGGTCATGGGACTGCAACTGTCCGGCAAGGCCAGAAGGAGGATCATAGCTTGCAACTGAGAGTCGACCTCCCAACGAGTGGCCATGCACTCCGCTGCGAGCGACTCCATCTGCTCCATGATCTCCATGATGTTGTCACCTTTGTTGGCTTGGAGGGTGATGAGCCGTTTGAAGATGAAGAGCTGATTGGCAAGGTTGCTTCACTGGTAGATGGAGCAGAGTTTTGACCATGCGTCTGCGGACAGGGTGCATCCTTGGATGTGCACAAGTTGTGGAGGACATGACACGGACACAAGGAGCACCAACGCCTTTTTCTTGCGCTTCTTGTATGCCTCCTTGGAACCAGCCATTGTAGTCTCTAGCAGAGCACTCTCATCACCTTTTACGAGCTCAAGCAGTCCCTTGTCGTCAAGGAAGACCTCAAACATCCACCTCCACAAGGCAAAGCCTGTCCCATCAAACTTAAGGACAGCACGGCTGCTCTCTTGCTCGCTCGTTGCCATGTCTTGCTGTTGGAAGCGTAAAATCAAGCTGGCTTTGAACCCTTCACAGGCCTGGGCCCATAACCCTTTGTTGGCCTGAGGGTGAGTGTGCACCCTGGAGGGTCCCTAACAGTGGCTGGTTCACACCACCAACTGTTTTTGGAGAGACTGAAACTATGGAGGCAACTGGTTCCAAGGATGGTAGAAAAGTGGTCAGAGAGTGAGGCAATATTTTTAGGCCTCACTTGACTGGGAATGAATTCTATTGATCAAGGCTCACAAGCAGTGGAATTTTATAGCCACTGATCTAAGCTTTTTAAAACACCAAAGCATGCCAGATTTGAAGCTTCCTAGCAGATTCTATGGATTCTAGAGAGTCTACTGGTAGGCTGTCCTTTTTCCCACCTAGGAAGGCATCCCTTCCCTCCTCTAGAAGCTTCTGCCCCTTCCTAGATTCCTCAACTTGCTTCTAGTATGAGGAAAGGTATCCAGAAGTCCAAGACACCTCTAGATGCCTTGTAGGACAAGTCACCCCTTCTGGAAGGTGTGCCACCTTCATGGATCCTCACCTGGCCTTCTAGAAACTTAAAGAGGAACTCTAGAGGTTGAGCTAGCTTCCTGGAATCTATTTTCTACCTCCCTTGAGGCAGGAAAGAAATTAATCTTGTGGGACTTGAGCCCGGGCCCCTGCCTCTAGAGGTAAACACCATTAACCACTAAGCCACTAAGGCTCGTCTTTTTGGTGTTCCTTTTTGGAGTCACTCCTGCCATGGTGAGGAGCATTACTCCAACAGACACCGCCGTCTTTTTGTTTTCAATTATGGACACCGCTAATCTATCAACCCAAACAATGGGCTCTGTTACATTTGTGCCCTTGGTGATGATTAGAGAATGGGAGTTAATTAGGACATTTTTACTAGGGCAGTCCGACCTCTCCACATGGTTTGAACAAGTTTCTAACATGAAGGCAATCAAACGTGGTGGGCCGAGGGTCAGAGAATCAACACCGCGGTTTTGCCCAAGTGGGCCATGCTTCCTGTCCAATTCCTTATATTGGCATCAGAATGCTCATGTTCAAGTGCCTCTGTATATGCCAAATGTGGGTCCACTCCTTGGTGGAAGGTGTGAATCGCGGGCCGACCATTCCACATAACTTGAACGCGTCCCGTCCTACATGGATGGGGTGGGATGAGCATGGGAGACCCTCCATCACCACACTTATGACCTAGTTGGCAAAGGTTTGCATCCAGTTTGTTACATGTATCATGTGTATGATATGACAACTTTGCATTGTCGAAACCGTCCATATGTGCACACGTGCATGAGCATGGTAGACCAATGCTCCACTCATCGTTTTGCACATTGTGCAAAGTTGCACGTAATGAAGAACACGAAGAAAACTAAACGCGACAGCACACATCATACTAACGGACACGAGTCTGGTGAGGTCCCCCTCCCCCTTTCGTTTTTTATGTCCCCACGGCTGCTGCGTAGCAAGGTCTTATTCAAGCTACTTAGCTTTTATTTTATGATGTGAGAGATGCAAAAACTAGTCCTCCATTTTCCTTGTCAATTCTACAGTGAAATCCAGTCCGTTGTAACATGACTACTGAACTGATGTAATAAAAAAAGAGAGGTGAGCATCATGGTTTTGCAAATCTTTTGGTGATGTACCTCACTGTAGACTTGCTTGAGAAAGAGAGAAGTTATGCGAACAATTTTTGGAAGTAAGCGAGGTGGTTTGGCCATTCTATCGTCGCATTTTTAACATAACAGTGTTCTTTTTTAAATGAAGGTAGAAATAGCTTGTTAGAATCATGTTGTGATTACGCCCGGTTGTCTAACCTGTTACGCGACAAAAACAAGATGGTTGAGTAAAATGCATTACTCTATGTCTGGCTGTTCTGAGTAATCTGAGAGACGTACAATTTGAAATGTGTCACAGAAATTTCCACCATTTTTCCCAAAAAGAAAATGGAACAATGCCAATAGTAACCATGGATCATAACATTATGAAAGAAGCACCAACGTTGCTTAGAGTGGCACATCAAGCCACGACAGGGAAGGAATAGTCCCACCAAGGAGGGGGACGGTCATTTGATTTCATTCCGGTGTTGAGACTCAACCTTCCGATGTCGTAATCGCCTTTCAACGCTCAATCCTAACATCCATCAAACTGGTTTCAGAGCCAAGTCGACCAGTGACCTCATTGTTCCTCGTCTCTCCATCGTTCAAGTTACCAACTTGCACTAATAGAGGGACTCCACCAACTTACTATAGCCTAACTTGCATAAGTGCTTGCGAAACATTATCCACGGAGACTCCACCTACTTCCACTTGTGCACTCCTTAGCCAACTCAGTGACATGCGACTGTCAACCATAGCAGCTTTGCACATGGTCATGGACTCGACGGACAAACCACTCGGGAATTCTGCTAGCGTTCTGCTTCTTTGGGGCTACAGATACTGGGGTCGGCTTGGCGATGCCACGGGGGCCGCCTTCGCCTTGGCCTCGGCTGCCTTGGCCTTGTCATCGGACCCAAGGTGCAGGCCCTTGCTCGACTGCACTCTACCATCTACACGCGATATCATGAGAGGATCCTCGGCTCCAGACCCTTAGCTCCAGAGTGTGGAGCATCATCCATTGCAGAGTGCGGAGCATCGCGGTCTGAGTGAGGAGGAGACGTGCGTCAAGCGGGGTTCATCGTTCACCTTTCTGTCGCTCTCGTTGGGTAGAAAATAGGATGATGTGGCAACTCCACAAGCTGTCTACTGCGTGTCCCCCGCAATCAGGAGAAAACCTAGGCACCTTATGTAGAAACCATGGTACTACATAACTTGGATACTCCCACTCTGGCTCCCATTTGTGTTCAACCAAGGCCTCGTGAAGGGGTGCAACATCGTCGACAGTGAGCTACACCACAATGGCCAGCAAGGCCAGAACCTCCCATGATGCGCATGCCACTCTCAGAAAACATATTTCCCTCCGTAGGTTTGAGAGCAGCCGAGAGACTTGCATGGTAGCCATGCATCGTGGGAGGTACATTGCGACTCAAGAAATCAGTACTATTTGCAATGCGAGAGGCTATCAAATGATACAAGAATTTGCACAAAGACAAGGACGCGTTCGAGGCAGAGAAATCTGCGAGCTAGTAAAATTCAAAGAGCCGTCAATCACATCAGTTGGGTGATGCAATCAACCAAATGGTGTGCATTGCGCAACTACGAGCCGGAGTCCTTGCAATGTGCAATGCCATATCCCCACAAAAAATGGCGTCAGATTCTGATCAAACAAAGTGAAATGCATTTCAGACTATGCGTACATTGCCCGAATATACACTAGCAATTTGTCTCATCATCAATGTTTAAATCCATCTCAAACATGTTAAAAACATGAAACATATACCAGCCATGCCCATGACAGACACTAACCCAGGACACAATTGTCATTTTGTTTTCGACCATGGGCACTGGCGACATTTAGCTTTTTGACTTTGGACACCATTGACATATCGTATTTGACTATGGCCACCGCCGTTCTTTTGTTTCTGGCTATTGACACCTCTGATCTATTGACCCAAACGATGGGTACATAAGAACATCGTCCCTACTTAAAATGCTCGCGTATAGTTGCAGAAAACTCGCTTTGTGGCATATCCATATATGCGTAAAGATGATGTGGATTTTGCATGTTTGTTTGTTGTGGCTTGCTTTGGTTAGCTGCCGGCTGGTAATCATGCTTGCACCAGTCTTACAATTGGTGGGTTTAACAGTGGACTACACCATGGTCACTGACACGTACAATTGAACAATTGGCCGTTCTCCTCCAAGATAATGGCGGTGTTAGAAAAACTGGTTGCGTATATGTCGCAAAAGCTATTCGAACCGAGACTCAACCACTCCTCGCACGAGAAGGAGATGCTTGTTGTTGCATAATCATTGAAAACGTGGTGGTTTTACTTTAAATCATAGAAACACATCGTTTTCACTGACCATCATTTGCTCAAATATCTTAAGAGAGCCAAATTTCAGCCGTCTAGAACCTCGACGGATGGAGATTCTTGAGTCCAGCTTCGACAATGACATCGAACACCAATGTGGAAAAACAAATCCAAAAGATGCTATGAGTCAACAACAAGACTTAATGGTCAACATCAACACGTTGCTCGTCGAGCAAGACACATACCTTGTGAGACTGATTGCAAAGGGTTCAGCCGGTATGACAATACCATGTTTTGGTTCGACATAATCCTACTAGCAATGACAACTCACACACCAAGTTTTTGTACCACCAAGCAAGGAGTTGCGATGGATGATATAAGAGAAATGTCACGACACCGGTCCGGGTGGACACTTGAGCGGAGACAAGACACAAAAGAAGTTCAAAAAACTTTACTGGTGGTATCGATTACATGCTGATATGGCAGGATTAAGCTAAGCATGTGACTTCTGTCACGAACAAATGCATTGTTGCACGAGGCCAATGGGGCTGCTCTAATTCCTCCTTGTTTCGTTAAAGCCGTGTGCTAGTTTCGGCTTGGACTTAGTGACAGGTTGTCTGTCACTTTAGAGGGATATGACACCATCCTCGTCGTTGTGGACGTTTTTCTATGTCACGTTATATCCGGACGACCAATGTCACTGCAAAAATGAATGGCACGACTGTATCTAAATGAGATCGTACGGATACAAGACGTGCAACATAGGGTTTAGGGACAAGAGAAATGATGGTATAGACGTCGCTACCTCAAATTCCCTGGCATAGACGTCGCTACCTCCAATTAAAGTGGACAAAGACATGATGTACATGAATTAGGAAATCCATCAACTCTCGAAAAACGATCTAGTATCCGGTTAAGTGGCATCGTTGTGATGTTACGCACAAGGGCCAGTAGCCCTATGACAACCTTTAAGACGTCGATCATTTTGTTTACGCTTACGAAAGACATCACTGGCATGCATCTACTAATGCGCGGGGACGTTGCGGCTGAAAGGAGATGGAATGTTATGTTTCAGACGTATGCGAGTTTGTGAACTCCACGAGTGGGATCTTTTGCCATTATGCTTATGGCCTACTGCACGTTGACCTAAAGGTTATTATGCCGATGGGCCGAGGGTGTATCAACCACCATCCCCGACCATCTCGTGTTGCACTCCCGTAGACTCAGACCCATTGAACCACTCATTATAATGGTTGGTAAAAGTCTCTAGCAGTATCGATGTTTTGATACTGTTCGGTCGACTTCTGGCCGACTCTATAATCTCAAAAACCCACGACTTGATATTCTTAAACCCCCCAGACTTCTTGGTGGCGTTTCTCAAAGCAAGTACTCACGACGAGGCGTTGCGTGTGTCGTTTGGCTCGAGCACCCAAGACCTAGGATATGGCTCATTGTTTTTCTCGCTCTTGTGCAAATGCTCTCGTCGTGTTCCACACTCATCATTGAAGTACACTTACTACTGAATATGAATTGGTGCATTATCCCGATGCCTCAAATCGCCTTCTGCTCGAAACCTCCTCTCTATGAACCATCCGCGTTTTTCTCGTCGTGTCAGCTATGATTGATTGATAAGAAGGTGAACTTTGCATTCAGTTTTGAGCTTTTTAAATCCGTATCGCACCCGCGTCCCTAACGTACCTGAGTCCCTAAAATCGGCGAGTGGGCACTTCTGTCCTTACTTTCATGGCGCAATGCTCATCAACCTCATGAGTTTTACATCAACTGGCCAAGGGCTTTTTTGGCCGCGTGCCACGACCCCCGATGTTCCACCCTGTAAGCTTTGACCACTTTCCAAAATGGTGGAAAGTAATGATGCTAACCATATCGTTGTTTCGATATTGTTCGGCGAACTTCTCAATGGCACTGGACTTTTATGAAATTGCGCCTCGACATACTTCAAGCCCTTTTCACTTCTTGGCGGAGCTTCTCAAAGCAGCTACTCACAATGCAACCTCGCACGCATCACTTCACTCAAATGCCAAAGACCCAATGTATGTCTCACCGTTACTCTCACCATTGTATGTATGTGCTTGATTACTCGGTACATGTACACTTACTGCTTCGTAATAATCCATTCTTTCACCAATTTCCAAAATTCCTCTAATTGTTTACTGCTTTGTAGTTTATCCATGGCAACCACCCACACCCCACTCAGCGTAACAAACTTGTGATGCTTCACATCATCAAGTCTCAGGCGAGGGGCTCTGTTTCATAAATTCTGGAATTGAGGGGCTTATTTGATTTTTTGTCCATAACAAAGTGGAAATACTTCACATGTCATGAGTATGGGCACAATAACCCTTCTACCCAATCCGCGAGGGCGTGGTGATGCCCTACCCAGTGGAATAATCATATCGATGCCCTATACAACGAGTTAAAAATAGGACTGCCCTGCCCACTCGCTTCACCATGCCCAATCAACGGCATGTGCCGCTGATCGAGCGAAGCTAGGTGGGGCATGTCCCCCCCTCGGGATTCTTGCTCCCACGCAAGAATGGTGATCGAGCAATGAGCTGTTTTATTTTTTCCGACACGCTATCCCCCTGGTTAAAGCTGAGGGTTTTCTATGTCTTGTGCGGGCTCCGCCCATGCCAGGTTCCCTTTCAACGGAAGGGGAGTCCTGATTTTCTATGTTTTGCGAGGGCTCTGCCCTGTTGTGCACCACTAGCGGGGCAGAGCAGGTTCTTGCATGGGGAATCTCGGACCCACCATGCAAACTAAATGCAAACCCCACCCTCGAACACTCACAAAGTTCTTGAATGAGGGGTTTGTGAATTTTCAAAGAAAAATTTGGCGTCATCATGTCGATGTTGCATCATATGTAGCGTCGAAATGCTAAGATCTTTTGTTGTTTGTGGGTAAAATTAGAATACTGTTAGGTGGATGGGTAATGCAGGTCTATTCTTCCAAACGTAGGCTAGGGCATTCACACAATCGAATCTCGCGGGTAATCCTACATGTACCCCATGGGTATGGGCGACTTTGTAAGTCGCCCCAATTCTCGCTCCGACGTGTCTGAGACGCCCCCGTTCTGAGAAAAATGGCTGGGTCGCCCCCATTCCGGAAAGTCATGGCCAGGTCGCCCCCACTTTTGGTGCTTCGTGGAATTATGGCTAGGACGCTCAGTACGGATGAAGTATTATCGACGTCTTGCTCCCACTTTAAAAAGTGGGGTCAAGATGACGATAACACTTTGTATCGCAAATTGGTGAAAGTCAGTTCCAATAAAAGCATACCGTACACAATTCCGGACACCGGGTCCGCCTTGTCTGACATTAAGACCTGCTCGCATCGTTGTTGTCGACTTTTACTTGTGACGGGTCAGACATTGTTTTTTTTTGTCTATTAGCTCACAGGGCGTCTCTAACAGCAGAGGAAACGTCGACCATATGAAATCATATAGTTTCCTATGCCTTTCCCGGCAATGACGTGGGAGGTGCTGCGATGGACGTACGAGCAGGTATAGAGAAAGCTGCCCATGATCGGAAGTCCATAGAGCTGTTTCGGCGATTCTCTCAAAACAGGACCCCGCAAGTCATAAGGTCGAGGCCGACTAGGGACGGGTTCGTATAAAACATCGTCGAGGATCCAAACCAAGTAATATTGCACCATCCTGATCAAAAAAATAAAACACATGTCAGACGGCTGTGTAAACTGCCGCCGAGCGACAACAGCGGCATTAGGTTAAAAAACGAAATATACATATACATGTATATACACGTATATGGCCACGCGAGAGAGAGTTGTCATGCGTGAAATGTTTATGTGAAATGGACATTGATGATGTATCGCGCAAAAACACACCCCGACTACCTACCCATCAGGTTCGTGCGAACTATATCGCTCGACACCAACGAACAAGTAAAGTTACGTGAATGCCTCCATCGACGATCACTAAAACATGTCAGGCCAAGAGCACAAAAATGTCACCAAACATGGCACCCATAAAAGTCAAGTATGCGTATGAAGAGAAATACAACATAAACAACCAGTAAAAATGTTTATGTGTATATTCATATGTATATGTATGTGTATATGCATATGCACATGTATATGTATATGTATATGTATATGTATATGTATATGTATATGTATATGTATATGTATATGTATATGTATATGTATATGTATATGTATATGTATATGTATATGTATATGTATATGT
>SZWC01015911.1:24611-45810 GCA_023375785.1 Penium margaritaceum | reverse complement strand
AGAAAGGACCAGAAGTGATCGCCGAGGCCCCCAAGAGTCTCCCAGGCCAGCGGACGCATCTGCCGACCGCTCCCCTCCACCACAGAGTATAGGCTCACCTTGGCCTTCTCTGCCGCAATGACTGCCGAGCCAGGCCCCGTAGCACGGACCCCATGGGGGTTCACGGTGGTGACATCCAGCACCCACGTGAGGCCTGACTCGGGGTCAGTCAGCGTCAGATCCGACCGCGGCTCGCCCGCACCTCCTGCCTGCAGGCCCCCTGCGCCTCCACTCTCCACCGTGTGAAGAAGACGGTTCTCCCGAAAGACCGCTGCCAGCTCGTCCCGAATGGCGTTGTGGACGCGCTGGATCGCGCCTCCACTCCGCCGCCTGGTAACTGCGCTCGGGTCAAGTCCGTCCATCCCTGCGAGCAGCAAGTGTGGAAGAGGGAGACCGAGCCAGAGTTGAGCATGAAGGCGGTAGTCCGCTGGGGAGATGTACGTCCGGTCTCGGGGGCCCGACGGGGTGGCCTGCAGCCAGAGAGCACTGCCCCTCGTCACCGTCGCCCAGCACCGCTGGTGGGCGTGACGCACACATCCGCTGCGTGAGGTGCACGGGCCCTCCCCCCCCTCAGCACAGCCACAGCGACGTCGGTGCAGCTCCCCGACCTTCGCAATCCACCCCTACCGCCAAAGAGAGTACCAAAGCCGAGACATACTCTGATACAAGCCTGCGGAGGAACTCTGCTGCAAGGTCTCCACGGAGGGCAGGGCCAGAACTCGTTGGTTTTGGTCTTGAAAACTGGCTGGCGTCTGTTTCCAAATGTAGGGTGGTGACACAAATCGCGTTTTCCGTTGCTTTATGACAGTGCGGCTTCCAGGAAGCTGCGTGGACAGGGGCAGTAGTG
This sequence comes from Penium margaritaceum, assembly GCA_023375785.1. Classification (NCBI taxonomy): domain Eukaryota; kingdom Viridiplantae; phylum Streptophyta; class Zygnematophyceae; order Desmidiales; family Peniaceae; genus Penium; species Penium margaritaceum. The sequence goes on along the minus strand of SZWC01015911.1, from coordinate 44,924 downwards.
GAGAGTGGTATTGCTGCGGGCCCACCACCAGTGGCAGAAGGGAGTTGTAATGGTGTTGTAGCTCCCCATGCACGGTACAGCTACCTCTGCTGCTGCTGTAGGTCCGTTGTCGCAACTGGCGACGCTCGTGCTCTCAGCTGCTGCTGCAAATCTAGCTGCTGCTGCTGAGTCTCGCTCAAGATCATGAGGGAGAAGCTCTCCCTGCTCTGATACCATGAAAAGATTCACAAACTGATGATCCCTCGTTCTACCGTAAGCATGGTGATAGCATGTGTCAGATGCGACAAGGAGGACGTGCAACAGACAAGTGTTGAGAGAGGTAGCTCTGAATTAATGAGTGTATGAGCGAGAGAGGGAGAGAGAGAGAGAGAGAGAGAGAGAGAGAGANCTGCTGCTGCTGAGTCTCGCTCAAGATCATGAGGGAGAAGCTCTCCCTGCTCTGATACCATGAAAAGATTCACAAACTGATGATCCCTCGTTCTACCGTAAGCATGGTGATAGCATGTGTCAGATGCGACAAGGAGGACGTGCAACAGACAAGTGTTGAGAGAGGTAGCTCTGAATTAATGAGTGTATGAGCGAGAGAGGGAGAGAGAGAGAGAGAGATAGAGAGAGAGAGAGAGAGAGAGAGAGAGAGAGCAACAATAAGAACGTAAACACACATGTGTTCAACTGGCAAGAGTGCGATGCGTGATGCGTCATTCCTGTCGGTGCGAACCGACATGGCCAAACGGTTGTGAAACCACGTTTTTGCGTGTAACTTAGCGCTTGGTCGTCAAAATGCCGAGCCGTCTGAACCAGCGCATGCAAAATGAAACTTCCTGTACTAAGGATGGCTGCATGCTAGCACAGAATCACTATCCTATGCTGCATAGACGAAACAAACTGTTTCAAACCAACAGTTTTGACACCGAGAAAATTCTAGAAGAGAAAGAGCTTAACACAAGAACTCCAAAGTGGCATGACTATCTCTCGTGGAAAGAACAAGCCACCTACGTGAATTTGAAAGCTAACGGCAGCCATCGGATGTCCAAGATGACGGCTTTGCCTGTGACTTCACCGAGGGCCCACTTTACACTCGACATCACCAGTGACTTGCACGGGCATGGACAACGGCCGGAGCTTCACCGTAATGCCGTCGACACAAGTACAAACATGTTACAAAAACAATCCCATCTCTGTCATGAGTGCTTGCTCCCTGCACTAAACATCACAAATCCTTGATTGGAAGGCTTTGCAAGGAGCATTATAGATAAACTTTCACGTCATCTAACAAGGGCAAGGGAGAAGAATATGCGTGTATGGTGGCCCAGCCAGCCCAATCCAGAGATGAACTTGTATCCTCCTGTTTCACTTCGGTGATTGTTCCTCTCCATTACTATTGAAGTTGTTGGCCAGAGACTCAAGATAGGGAATAAGCATGATGTTCATTCTCCACGTGACGACCCTCTTTCCAGCCACAATGCAAGATGTTCTTTCTCTTTACCACCGCATATGGCTTCTGATGGGCGAACCAATTTTGCCAAAATGTTGCTGACCTTTCTTTCTGATTGGTACAAAGGATTGTCCAATACTTGTTGTGTTGAGAGATTTGCAAATGTCCATCCATCCTCACATACACCACAATGGATCTAGTGGACCTGCCCAGAAGGGGCAGTGCATGCCCCTCATGGGGCATGCACTGAGAGTACCAGACACATTGGTCGTACTCAGACAGAGCATGTTTTGTCTGTCTGTTGTTTACCCATACCAGATAGCAGCGATGAAGGGTCATGAAACACCAGTGGGCGATGACCAACCTGTAGGACATTCTTTGTGCCCGTGCTATTTGTCAAATGTCCCCATGAGCATTTGAGGCAAGAAGACAATGGGATTCATGGATCAGTTCACTCGAAGGTGCCAGTAGGGTAAAGGAGGGAATGGAACATGTTGAGGAAGAAGATTGACAAAATGACGCCTGAGTGCATTCAGTCTGCTACAATGTGCTTCAGGGTGAACTATTCACGGCCCGCTGACGCTGAAAGCATTCCAGCATCCTTGCCAAATTGCTGATCACACCTCTTGTAACCATGGAAGGCCCGTGACAGCTTGGCAGGCCTATCAGCAGCCTACTTGAATGCGAGAGAGCTATCTCTGCCAACCTCGCACGGCCTGCTCCACAATGGCATCCAGTGTTCCATCGTGGCCACCCGTAACCTGAAGTCCAGCTGCGACGCTGTAGTGCTCCAAGCTATGTTTCCACAGCAACAGGCTTGCTTCGAGCCCATCGCAAAGCCCTGCTCCTTGGACTAGTGGCTCTGACTTCTTCTCCCAGGGTTCAGGACACCCCTCCCCCAGCTCTAGCATCAGATCCAGCAATGTGAGGGCATCCATTGTGCTGACATCTTCGCCCGTGGATGCACTGCTGGTGCTGTCACTACGTCCTATCGCTAACGCTGGCAACAACCTGTCACCATTGGAGGGACAAGAGGATGGGGAAAGTTCTGCCTCATCTCCTACCCTACAGTGCTTGTCCTCGGCACACAGGTGGCCACCAAGCTGCTTATTGCCGTGGAATTCTGGATCCACTTGTATCACTAATGGCTGATGCAGTTGCCTGCTCTGCTGCTGCTCCTTCTGGTGGTGCTGCTCCGGATTTGGGTTGTGGTGCAGCTGTTGTTGCTTTGGCATGTGCAGATCAAGGTCTTCGTAGCACCGTAGCACTACCTCGTAAGATCCAGTTTGTGGTGTGCACTCTAGTTTGTGTCCAAGTTTGCCTTGTGCTACACATTCCTCCCTCCGCGGAACTTGCTCGAGCTCTTTGCCTTGGCTCTTGTCCCTTATCATAAGCAGGTTGGGCGGCTGTTGCAGCCCTTCATTCTCCTTGTGCGACCCCAACTGATGTGAGAAGATCTGCTGCAGCTGCTGCCGCTCGGGGGGCTGCTGCTGCTGCTGCCTCTGCTGCTGCTTCTCACGCTGCTCCTGATGCTGCTCCTGCTGCCGCTTGCCCTGCTGCCCTCCTTGCTGCTGTTCTTGCTGCTGTTCTTGCTCCTGTTGCTTCTGCTGTTCTTTCTGATGGTTCCACTGCTTCTCTTTTTGCTGCTGGTCCTTGTGTTGTTGAAGCAAAAGCTGCTGGGGAGGAACCGTAAGATGTAGCGGCTGCTGGTGATGATCATGAAAGGTGCGTTTGTTATGCTGCCTCTCAGCCTGAGGCTTCAGTAGCTGTTGCTGCAGGTACTGCTGATGAAGGTCTTGGATTGGCTGCTGCAGCTGCTGCGCCGGCTGAAGGATTCCAGGCTGCTGCTGCTGTGGCCCAGCGTCAGTGGCTGTAAGTTTGGAGTCTGCCATCTTCAGAGGACTGCACTTGTGCTCCTGAGCAGCATGGTTGTGGGCTCCAATGTACCGAACTGCGTAGCTGGGAGAGGCGCTAGTGCTTGGCCAATCAACGTACTTCTTTGCATGGCATGGCGAAGACGCCGTCTCAGGAGTCTTGGACCACGAGCACTTGTAGTACGACCTGCATTCACGTTCGTGGCATGAAGTCTTGAATATTGGCCTTACTGACGGGGGAAGGAGGGAAGGAGGGAACACGATGGATCGCGATTGATGCAAGCCATGGCACTCAGAGCTCGAGCGCTTTCAGTCGATGTAGCCTCTGCTTCGTTGAAAAAGCGCTCGAGCCCACTGCCTTCCACGGCTTTCATCAGTACATTATGCTCCCACTCACTGCCTTGATTTCATCTAGAAATTTGAGTTCTTTAGGTCTACTCATGTGCTAGATCAAGAAGCAAGAATTTCGCTTCTCCTACGCACCTTACACTGTCGCTGTTTCGGTTGATGGGTTTCTCCCCGTACTTGAGCCACGTGTAGCCGTCGCAGGGGACCTCCACCTTCATGCAGAGGCGTCCTTCCTCAGCAATGTCCTTGTGCCATCTTTTCCCCTCGTCCTGCCTCGGAGAGGTTGCAAGCTTCCGCTTTCTTGCCGAGTTTCCTGGCCCTATCGTCTGCCGTGTGAGAGGCTGCAGGTGGTCGACAGCGTGCTCGTTGTTGATCGCCGGCGATCTGCGAATCAAATGACAAAACGTGGAACCACATTCATCAGAAGTGTACGATCGCCCCGATCAGGCCTTGGGTCAAGGCTGTCCCGTGCTGGCAAGCCTGGAAGGGCAGAGCGGGAAGCTCGCATTCAGAGCGTCAGATAAATGTTGATGTTTTGAGGAATCCCTGAAGACCAACACTTGATCTTGCGTTTTGCACCCCCTCTGTCCACACCTTCCGTCCACTTGAAACACCTTGCCCTTGTTTATTTTTGCCTTGTCGTTTCCTGATCTAGATGTGCGAAGGACATACCTTCGGAGGGCGTGGTTTAGAGTGCCTGCAGCGGGGCTGAGCGATGCACTGGGGTAGCGGGACACCAACGCGAGTGACTCGCCTGCGCTGCAACAGCGAATGAGCCCCATCTCCCCGCTGACTGGACTGGCTCCGCACATGCTCGTAGCTGCTCGGACGGTGAGGTCGAAGCCGTCGTTGCTGCTTCAATTGCAGCGACAACTAATTCCTGCCTTACTGGTCTGTTTCGGAGAGATCTTATCGCCCGGGACGTAAACGTTCAAAATGAAGCGGCTTCTTAGGCTACGCCAATGCAGCGTTCCAAGCTGCCTTGGCGCGAAATGTGCATCCTTACTGAAAAGCAGCGTCAAGGGAAAATCCGAACTTGCGATACAGCACTAACATTGATGGACGTACTGTTCATGGATGCCTGCTATCTTCTTCTCGTTACATTTCGTCGTTATTCGATGACAGCCGGAAGCAGTCGAGAAAGGGCCTGCCCTCATGATTCCAGTGAACCATACCAGGACCTGCTCACTCGCATTTCTTAAGCAGACTTCTCGAGGGACGCGAAGAATGGCGGCAGTGACTTCAAAGCATTCGCCCGTACCACCGGTTTCCTTTCCGGACACTCGACTCTACTTCAGATGTAGAAGCAGATTTCTCCTCTCGGACCGAACGATCTGCGAGTCTGCGGCACGAGGTGTCGCATGACCAGTTGGCAACGCGCGTTCATGGATACAAGCGTAAGCGGTTACAGGCCGACTCTTTGAACTGCAAGACTGTCTTGCAACACGCATTTGCCAGCGAAGACATAATCGGCGCAAAACAAACATGCGAGTGCAGAAAGTGATGCGTATACGGTGCGTCCACACGCATGCAAGCGAGTTCGTACGGCATCAAAGGCCGTGGCTGGATTGTTGTGTGGGAACTGCGATTCCACCCACCCACATCCTTGGGTGAGGCTGGTAAACGCTGGAATCCAAGGCAAAATTTTTCGTGGTGCGGCTGGCTTGCTAACTTGGTGAAGTGGTTCGGCGAAATTCGCACTGATGCTTCGTTCTTCTTCTCTATGTTCGTGGATTCATCGGTGGCAAATCCGAGGACAGTTGAGACACCGTTAGCATGCCCAAATTGCAGCTTCGCATACAGTTTTACAAACACCAACCATGTAGAGCGCCAGAATCTAGTCCGTCGGATCACTAGCTAAGCCGCCGCCATGTCGTTTTGGATTGAGATACGGTATGCCCATGTTCGACATGAAACCATGGTGCAACATCCCAACTCCCAACGGAGTACAAACGGACGCTCGACAAACGCAAAACGACGCTGAGCAATCGATCCGCGATTGTTGGCTAACGTTGGCGATTGCTGCATTTCAATCGCCATCAACTGTCGCCCGCGGTCGACGCACTCGCCCTTCGGCGACCCTCGCACATGGACCCTAAATCTGTCCCTGTTGGCATTCATGGACGACCTTGACGCCACGAAAACAAGGGTTTGAAGTCCTGAATTCCATTCAAACCACAAATGCTTGGGTGCGATAATAAAAACAGGAAGTTGATTTAAAAAATTGGACCACATCGAATCTCAGGGCCAGCCTACACGAAGGTCATTGGCAACTTCCGATTCCGCTGGAATTCACAAGTGTCGTGGATGGGTGTGGGTGCACGTCGCGAAAGTGGGTGAGGAACATCAACTTAGCGAGGGACGTTCTTTTCTGTGGCGCAAAATGTTTACGACCATACCTCCTGGTTTGAATGCATCTTTTGACATGTGCAGCGAGTTATTCGGAACCGTTGGATTGTGACACGTCGGACAAAAATGTGTCAACACTGTTTTGCGCAAAAACTGAGGTCATTGTTCTGACGACTTCAGTGGACAGTGACGGGCCTCGATGAGCTGCAAGTTGGTGGGCATGGCGTTTTCGACCGACTTTGTGAGGACGAAACCTCCCTGGACAAAGAAAAAAACGTCAGCAGTGCGGGTGGGTCGAGTCGCTGTCCCCACTCACAACAATCTAGCAACGGCCACAAAGTTTCTACTCATGGCAATGCACTGGACGCCGCCAGTTCATCGCCAGTTCATAGTTCGTAACAGTTGCTCGAAGCAATCGACAGTGTGCGTCCTGACGTGAAGTCCCCGAGAAACGAGACAGGATGAGGCTACATAACCAGTAAGCAGCTCATTCCCACGTGGCAGCTGGGCGGCAGCAGCTGGAGATGGACTTTCTGACGCGGAAAAGGCTGTCAGCATGGACTGTAGTGGTGGGACCCATGGCCAATAGCCGGCTGCAGAGCTTCGGTACTGCAGCGTTGTCCCTTCCGCCGTCCATCGGAAATTTTCGGAAAAAAAGAAGAAGGGAAGCCTGGAATGTCCAACGAGAAAGGGAAAACGAAAGAGGACATCTGCGTCGAATACGGCTAAGACAAGCAAGCGTTCGAAGGACAAACCTAGCACGGACACGTGACATTCCGAAGCAAACCCTCGTTTCCGACACTGCCTGTAACGTTGTCCTTGACGTTACAAAATGGGCATTCCTACTTGGTGACACTAACCATGACTTCCGCACTGGATGACAGGGACGAGAAACGCGTTCAAGGACTCCTTGTCCAGACGGGAATAGGCCCCTTTGGTGAATGAAACATGGGGCCTCCGTCCACCACAAAGTAGCTATCCATATTCGTTCACGAAACACGTTTTCTCTCTAGACAACAGAATCAAGCAACTAGAGTCCGGCTACAGCATTCGGTACGAGGCAGGTCACCGCCACACAACCGACGCTGATAGTCCGGAATGAACGAACCCAAAACCGTCAACGAAACAGGTAACTGCGTCTCCGTCTGACCAGAGTAGGTAACGCAATCGCCATGCATTGTCCAACGACACAAGGAAAACGAAAGAGGAATTCTGAGTCGACTTCGGCTTAGACTTGCAAGCGTTCAAAGGACAAACCTAGTACGAAAACATAACATCCAGATGCAAACCCCTGTTTCGTACACCGCCCGGATTCCACTCTTTCACGCGATGAAAGTGCATTCCCGTTTGATGGCACGAAACATGACTTTTGCATTGATCTGGATGAAAGGAACGAGAAACGTGTTTCATGGCTCCGTGTCCGTCAGAAGTATGCCCGTTTGAGGAATGAAACAAGATGCCCCGCCTACAACCAGAATTGGGTTTACATTTTAAACGTCGGAACAGGGTTCCTCGTTTGACGCGACAGAAACTGTGAAACCAATCATCGGTCCGACGTAGGTCGGACCGAAGGCCAGAATGGACTAACCCACAAATGTAAACGAAACAGGGAACATTGTCTCAGTGTGACAGGAGTGGTTTAGGGTTTTGCCTTGCTTTGTCCAATGACAAAGGGAAAACGAAAGAGGACATTTGCGTCGAATACGGCTAAGACTAGCAAGCGTTCGAAGGACAAACCTAGCACGGACACCTGACATTCTGTAGCAAACCCTCGTTTCCTTCATTGCCTGTAACTTTTTTTTGACGAGACGAAAAGGGCATTCCTGTTTGGTGACACGAACCATGACTTTCGCTCTGCTCTGGAGGACAGGAACGAGAAACGTGTTCAATGACTCGTCCGGGCGTGAATATGCCCGTTTGGTGACTTAAACATAAACCACTCTGTCTACCATGCAGGCATTTTCTATNTTGTCTCAGTCTGACAGGAGTGGTTTAGGGTTTCGCCTTGCTTTGTCCAACGACAAAGGGAAAACGAAAGAGGACATTTGCGTCGAATACGGCTAAGACTAGCAAGCGTTCGAAGGACAAACCTAGCACGGACACCTGACATTCTGTAGCAAACCCTCGTTTCCTTCATTGCCTGTAACTTTTTTTTGACGAGACGAAAAGGGCATTCCTGTTTGGTGACACGAACCATGACTTTCGCTCTGCTCTGGAGGACAGGAACGAGAAACGTGTTCAATGACTCGTCCGGGCGTGAATATGCCCGTTTGGTGACTTAAACATAAACCACTCTGTCTACCATGCAGGCATTTTCTATCTTCATTCACGAAACACGTTTTCGCGCTAGACAAGACTACCCAGCTACTAGAGGCCGGTTGCGGCATTCGATCTGACGCAGGTCACCGCGGAACTACAGACCCTGATAGTCCCGAATGAACAAACCCAAAACCGTCAACGAAACAGGTAACTGCGTCTCCGTCTGACCTGAGTAGGTAACGCAATCGCCATGCATTGTCCAACGACACAAGAAAAAACGAAAGAGGAATTCTGAGTCGACTTCGGCTTAGATTTGCAAGCGTTCGAATGACAAACCTAGTACGAAAACATGACATCCAGATGCAAACCCCTGTTTTGTACACCACCCGGATTCCACTCTTTCACGCGACGAAAGTGCATTCCTGTTTGATGGCACGAAACATGACTTATGCATTGATCTCGATGAAAGGAACGAGAAACGTGTTTCATGGCTCCGTGTCCATCGCAAATATACCCGTTTGATGAATCAAACAAAAGGCCTCGCCTTCGACCAGAAGTGGGTTTACATTTTTAACGTCGGAACAGGGTTCCTCGTTTGACGCGACAGAAACTGTGAAACCAATCATCGGTCCGACGTAGGTCGGACCGAAAGCCAGAATGGACTAACCCACAAATGTAAACGAAACAGGTAACTTTGTCTCAGTCTGACAGGAGTGGTTTAGGGTTTCGCCTTGCTTTGTCCAACGACAAAGGGAAAACGAAAGAGGACATTTGCGTCGAATACGGTTAAGACTAGGAAGCGTTTGAAGGACAAACCGAGCACGGTCACGTGACATTCCGAAGCAAACGATCGTTTCCTACATTGCTTGTAACTTTTTCTTGACGAGACGAAAAGGGCAGTCCTGTTTGGTGACACGAACCGTGACCTGCGCTCTGCTCTAGAGGACAGGAACGAGAAACGTGTTCAATGACTCGTCCGCACGCGAATATGCCCGTTTGGTGACTAAAACATAAACCACTCCGTCTACCATGCAGGCATTTTCTATCTTCATTCACGAAACACGTTTTCGCGCTAGACAAGACTACCCACCTACTAGAGTCCGGTTGCGGCATTTGGTCTGACGCAGGTCACCCCGACACTACAGACCCTGATAGTCCGGAATGAACGAACCCAAAACCATCAACGAAACAGGTAACTGCGTCTCCGTCTGACCTGAGTAGGTAACGCAATCGCCATGCATTGTCCAACGAGACAAGGAAAACAAAAGAGGAATTCTGAGTCGACTTCGGCTTAGACTTGCAAGCGTTCGAATGACAAACCTAGTACGAAAACATAACATCCACATGCAAACCCCTGTTTCGTACACCGCCCGGATTCCACTCTTTCACGCGACGAAAGTGCATTCCTGTTTGATGGCACGAAATATGACTTATGCATTGATCTGGATGAAAGGAACGAGAAACGTGTTTCATGGCTCCGTGTCCATCGGAAATATGCCCGTTTGATGATTCAAAGAAAAGGCCTCGCCTTCCACCAGAAGTGGGTTTACATTTTTAACGTCGGAACAGGGTTCCTCATTTGACGCGACAGAAACTGTGAAACCAATCATCGGTCCGACGTAGGTCGGACTGAAGGCGAGAATGGACTAACCCACAAGTGTAAACGAAACAGGTAACTTTGTCTCAGTCTGACAGGAGTGGTTTAGGGTTTCGCCTTGCTTTGTCCAACGACAAAGGGAAAACGAAAGAGGACATTTGTGTCGAATACGGCTAAGACTAGGAAGCGTTCAAAGGAAAAACCTAGCACGCACACGTGACATTCCGAAGCAAACCATCGTTTCCTACGTTGCCTGTATCGTTTTCTTCACGAGACGAAAAGGGCATTCCTCTTTGGTGACACGAACCATGACCTGCGCTCTGCTCTAGAGGAGAGGAACGAGAAACGTGTTCAATGACTCGTCCGCACGCGAATATGCCCGTTTGCTGACTAAAACATAAACCACTCCGTCTACCATGCAGGCATTTTCTACCTTCATTCACGAAACACGTTTTCGCGCTAGACAAGACTACCCAGCTACTAGAGTCCGGTTGCGGCATTCGGTCTGACGCAGGTCACCCCGACACTAAAGACCCTGATAATCCGGAATGAACGAACCCAAAACCGTCAATGAAATAGGTAACTGCGTCTCCGTCTGACCTGAGTAGGTAACGCAATCGCCATGCATTGTCCAACGACACAAGGAAAACGAAAGAGGAAGTCTGAGTCGACTTCGGCTTAGACTTGCAAGCGTTCGATTGACAAACCTAGTACGAAAACATGACATCCAGATGCAAACCCCTGTTTCGTACACCGCCCGGATTCCACTCTTTCACGCGACGAAAGTGCATTCCTGTTTGATGGCACGAAACATGACTTATGCATTGATCTGGATGGAAGGAACGAGAAACGTGTTTCATGGCTCCGTGTCCATCGGAAATATGCCCGTTTGATGAATCAAACAAAAAGCCTCGCCTTCCACCAAAAGTGGGTTTACATTTTTCACGTCGGAACAGGGTTCCTCGTTTGATGCGATAGAAACTGTGAAACCAATCATCGGTCCGACGTAGGTCGGACCGAAGGCCAGAATGGACTAACCCACAAATGTAAACGAAACAGGTAACTTTGTCTCAGTCTGACAGGAGTGGTTTAGGGTTTCGCCTTGCTTTGTCCAACGACAAAGGGAAAACAAAAGAGGACATTTGCGTCGAATACGGCTAAGACTAGGAAGCGTTCGAAGGAAAAACCTAGCACGGACACGTGACATTCCGAAGCAAACCATCGTTTCCTACATTGCCTGTAACGTTTTCTTGACGAGACGAAAAGGGAATTCCTGTTTGGTGACACGAACCATGACCTGCGCTCTGCTCTAGAGGACATGAACGAGAAACGTGTTCAATGACTCGTCCGCACGCGAATATGCCCGTTTGGTGACTAAAACATAAACCACTCCGTCTACCATGCAGGCATTTTGTATCTTCATTTACGAAACACGTTTTCGCGCTAGACAAGACTACCCAGCTACTAGAGTCCGGTTGCGGCATTCGGTCTGACGCAGGTCACCGCGACACTACAGACCCTGATAGTCCGGAATGAACGAACCCAAAACCGTCAACGAAACAGGTAACTGCGTCTCCGTCTGACCTGAGTAGGTAACGCAATCGCCATGCATTGTCCAACGACACAAGGAAAATGAAAGAGGAATTCTGAGTCGACTTCGGCTTAGACTTGCAAGCGTTCAGAGGACAAACCTTGTACGAAAACATAACATCCACATGCAAACCCCTGTTTCATACACCGCCCGGATTCCACTCTTTCACGCGACGAAAGTGCATTCCTGTTTGATGGCACGAAACATGACTTTTGCATTGATCTGGATGAAAGGAACGAGAAACGTGTTTCATGGCTCCGTGTCCGTCGCAATTNAACAAGAGGCCCCGCCTACAACCAGAATTGGGTTTACATTTTAAACGTCGGAACAGGGTTCCTCGTTTGACGCGACAGAAACTGTGAAACCAATCATCGGTCCGACGTAGGTCGGACCGAAGGCCAGAATGGACTAGCCCACAATTGTAAACGAAACAGGTAACTTTGTCTCAGTCTGACAGGAGTGGTTTAGGGTTTCGCCTTGCTTTGTCCAACGACAAATGGAAAACGAAAGAGGACATTTGTGTCGAATACGGCCAAGAGTAGGAAGCGTTCGAAGGACAAACCTAGCACGGACACGTGACATTCTGTAGCAAACCCTCGTTTCTTTCATTGCCTGTAACTTTTATTTGACAAGACGAAAAGGGCATTCCTGTTTGGTGAGACGAACCATGACTTTCGCTCTGCTCTGGAGGACAGGAACGAGAAACGTGTTCAATGACTCGTCCGGGCGTGAATATACCCATTTGTTGACTAAAACATGGACTACTCCGTCTACCATGATAGAATATTCCATGTTCATTCACGGAAACACGTTTTCGCGCCAGACAAAGAACCCACCTACTAGAGTCCGGTTGTGGCATTCGGTCTGACGCAGGTCGCCGCGACACTACAGACCCTGATAGTCCGGAATGAACGAATCCAAAACGGTCAACGAAACAGGTAACTGTGTCTCCGTCTGACCTGAGTAGGTAACGCAATCGCCATGCATTGTCTAACGACACAAGGAAAACGAAAGAGGAATTCTGAGTCGACTTTGGCTTAGACTTGCAAGCGTTCAGAGGACAAACCTAGTACGAAAACATAACATCCACATGCAAACCCCTGTTTCGTACACCGCCCGGATTCCACTCTTTCACGCGACGAAAGTCCATTCCTGTTTGATGGCACGAAACATGACTTTTGCATTGATCTGGATGAAAGGAACGAGAAACGTGTTTCATGGCTCCGTGTCCGTCGCAATTATGCCCGTTTGATGAATGAAACAAGAGGCCCCGCCTACAACCAGAATTGGGTTTACATTTTAAACGTCGGAACAGGGTTCCTCGTTTGACGCGACAGATGCTGTGAAACCAATCATCGGTCCGACGTAGGTCGGACCGAAGGCCAGAATGGACTAACCCACAATTGTAAACGAAACAGGTAACTTTGTCTCAGTCTGACAGGAGTGGTTTAGGGTTTCGCCTTGCTTTGTCCAACGACAAAGGGAAAACGAAAGAGGACATTTGTGTCGAATACGGCGAAGAGTAGGAAGCGTTCGAAGGACAAACCTAGCACGGACACGTGACATTCTGTAGCAAACCCTCGTTTCCTTCATTGCCTGTAACTTGTATTTGACGAGACGAAAAGGGCATTCCTGTTTAGTGACACGAACCATGACTTTCGCTCTGCTCTGGAGGACAGGAACGAGAAACGTGTTCAATGACTCGTCCGGGCGTGAATATGCCCGTTTGTTGACTAAAACATGGACTACTCCGTCTACCATGATAGAATACTCCATGTTCATTTACGGAAACACGTTTTCGCGCCAGACAAAGAACCCACCTACTAGAGTCCGGTTGTGGCATTCGGTCTGACGCAGGTCACCACGACACTACAGACCGTGATAGTCCGGAATGAACGAACCCAAAACCGTCAACGAAACAGGTAACTGCGTCTCCGTCTGACCTGAGTAGGTAACGCAATCGCCATGCATTGTCCAACGACACAAGGAAAACGAAAGAGGAATTCAGAGTCGACTTCGACTTAGACTTGCAAGCGTTCAAATGACAAACCTAGTACGAAAACATGACATCCAGATGCAAACCCGTGTTTCGTACACCGCCCGGATTCCACTCTTTCACGCGACGAAAGTGCATTCCTGTTTGATGGCACGAAACATGACTTATGCATTGATCGGGATGAAAGGAACGAGAAACGTGTTTCATGGCTCCGTATCCATCGGAAATTTACCCGTTTGATGAATGAAGCAAAAGGCCTCGTCTTCCACCAGAAGTGGGTTTACATTTTTAACGTCGGAACAGGGTTCCTCGTTTGACGCGACAGAAACTGTGAAACCAATCATCAGTCCGATGTAGGTCGGACCGAAGGCCAGAATGGACCAACCCACAAATGTAAACGAAACAGGTAACTTTGTCTCAGTCTGACAGGAGTTGTTTAGGGTTTCGCCTTGCTTTGTCCAACGACAAAGGGAAAACGAAAGAGGACATTTGCGTCGAATACGGCTAAGACTAGGAAGCGTTCGAAGGACAAACTTAGCACGGACACGTGACATTCCGAAGCAAACCATCGTTTCCTACATTGCCTGTAACGTTTTCTTGACGAGACGAAAAGGGCATTCCTCTTGGTGACACGAACCATGACTTTCGCTCTGCTCTAGAGGACAGGAACGAGAAACGTGTTCAATGACTCGTCCGCACGCGAATATGCCCGTTTTGTGACTAAAACATGGACTACTCCGTCTACCATGAAGGCATTTTCTATCTTCATTCACGAAACACGTTTTCGCGCTAGACAAGACTACCCAGCTACTAGAGTCCGGCTGCTGCGTTCGGTCCGATGCAGGTCACCGCTACAAAATTGACGCAAATACTCCAGAATGAACGAACCCACAACCGTAAGCGAAACAGGTAACTGCGTCTCCGTCTGATGGGAGTGGGAAACGCAGTCGCCATGCATTGTCCAACGACACAAGGAAAACGAAAGAGGAATTCTGAGTCGACTTCGGCTTAGACTTGCAAGCGTTCGAAGGACAAACCTAGTACGAAAACATGACATCTAGATGCAAACCCCTGTTTCGTACACCGCCCGGATTCCACTCTCTCACGCGACGAAAGTGCATTCGTGTTTCATGGTACGAAACATGACTTTTGCACTGATCTGGATGAAAGGAACGAGAAACGTGTTTCATGGCTCCGTGTCCGTCGGAAATATGCCCGTTTGATGAATGAAACAAGTGGGCCCGCCTACAACCAGAATTGGGTTTACATTTTTAAACGTCGGAACAGGGTTCCTCGTTTGACGCGACAGAAACTGTGAAACCAATCATCGGTCCGACGTAGGTCGGACCGAAGGCCAGAATGGACTAACCCACGAATGTAAACGAAACAGGTAACATTGTCTCAGTCTGACAGGAGTGGTTTAGGGTTTCGCCTTGCTTTGTCCAACGAGAAAGGGAAAACGAAAGACATTTGCGTCAAATACGGCTAAGACTAGCAAGCGTTCGAAGGACAAACCTTGCACGGACACGTGACATTCCGAAGCAAACCATCATTTCCTACATTGCCTGCTTCCATCTTTTTTGACGATACGAAAAGGGCATTCCTGTTTGGTGACACGAACCAAGACTTTACCTCTGCTCTGGAGGACAGGAACGAGAAACGTGTTTGATGAATCGTCCGGACGCGAATATGCCTGTTTGCTGACTAAAACATGGACCACTCCGTCTACCACGAAGGGGTTTTCCATGTTCATTCACGAAAAACGTTTTCGCGCTAGACAAGACAACCCAGCTACTAGAGTCCGGCTGCTGCATTCGGTCCGACGCAGGTCACCGCTGTACAACAGATGCTTATAGTCCAGAATGAACGAACCCACAAGCGTAAACCAAACAGGTAACTCTGTCTCCGTCTGATGGGAGTGGGAAACGCAATCGCCATGCATTGTCAAACGACACAAGGAAAACAAAAGAGGAATTCTGCGTCGACTTTGGCTTAGACTTGCAAGCGTTCGAAGGACAAACCTAGTACGAAAACATGACATCCAGATGCAAACCCTCGTTTTCTACACTGCCCTTAACTTTTCTTTTTCATGTTACGAAAGGGGCATTCCTATTTGGGGACACGAACCATGACTTTCGTTATGCTCTGGTGGACAAGGTGTCTCATTCGTTTCAAGAAACATGAAAAAAACAGTTTCATCGATGGAACAGTCCTGTTCCGATAGCCGGATCAATGTTTCTTCTCTCGGACAAGAATCGGTGAAACCGTTTCCGTCATCCGAAAAGGTTTAATGCTCTTCTATAACAGTGTATTCCTGCTTGCTCAACAGAACGTTTGTTTTCCGTTCTGCGGAACCTGATATTTCTTCTGCATAAACAGAAATAAGCAACGCATTGGTTGACAGAAACGGGAAACAAAGTCTGTTTTCTTCCATGAAACAATGAACACCGGTTTGAACGATGGAAACTGTCCTCTTCCGTCAGCCTGTATAGCAATCTCATTTTAAGAAACGAAACAAGAAAACCTTCTATCAACCGAACAGGCTGTTTTGCGCTGACATGACAGTGTTTGCCTGCTTCCCGAACAGAACGGTCCTCTTTCGTTGTCCGGAAGCTGATATTCCTACTGCATAAACAACATTTCTCGTTCGTATTGTATAGACAGGCAACTCTTTCGTGTACTCTTACCGTGTTTTCTACTTTCCGTCGTCAAGTCGGGGATTTCATCGCTACTAGGTGCATATCGTCGTCCATTTCATTTGCTTTGGTCCGTTGGTGACGGTTTTGACACTTAGTTTCTGGGCAGATGGTGACGATGCCTGACGTTGAAACCCTAGGGTTAGAACTTGGTGTCTCCCGCGTGGGAGACCCGTAGGTGTAGGATGCCTCGCAGGAGGTCGTTCCGTGGGATCTCGGAGGAGGAGTGTGTCACAGAGGAACTTGACTTCTCGACGTCGAGTGGGACAGCAGGAGAATCGCCCTTCTCCCCTCGCAACCACAGATCAATTGCTCTGCGTTCTCGCGCACGCGGTAGGCAAGAGTTGAGGGAGCCGGAAGTAATCGTCCTTTCCTCCTCGGATGCAGCAGGTTCTGACGGGACTTCATGTGACACCAGTGCGCCGGCTGTGACGTCGGTCGCTTCCCCCGCTGCTGGCATGGCTTCTGAAGCAGCAGCCGCCACGTCGCAAGTCGTTCCGCTGTTTCACCCACACACCTTCGTCGGCACGTCAGAAGGTACGATCTGAAATGTGTCTTTTTGCACGCATGTAGAGTTATTTGTGTCGCATGACCTGAGACCACGCCTGGAATTCTATTCTGCAGACCTGGTAACATTACCAAAACTTCAATGGCTTGCAAAGATGGGCGCCTGCGGCATGGCCATTGGAAGGAAGCCATGGAGGCAACCGCACAAAGTGTTAGAGTTTTTTGCTATGAAGTTCCACTCCGACGATTTTCAGAAGTTGCAGAGGTTCGAGCAAGCGTGCCCGTCGACGTTGTGGCTTGTCCTTCAAACACATGCCGCGCAGAAGATTNACTGCCGGTCTTGGTCAGTTTCCCGCACCCGGTGAGTTGCCGCAGTCTGCTCAGATCCCGCAGCCAAGTTTGTTCCCGCAGTCGGCTCAGTTACCACAGCAAGGTCCGCTCCCGCAGTCCGGTCACTTCCCGCAGTCCGGTCACTTCCCTCAGTCGTGTCACTTCCCGCAGTCCGGTCCGTATCTGCAACCAGGTCTGTTTCCTCAGTCAGGTCAGTTCGCCCAGCCCGGTCAGTTCCAGCAGCCCAGTCAGTTCCCGCAACCCGGTCAGTTCCCTCAGCCCGGTCAGTTCCCGCAGCCCGGTCAGTTTCCGCAGCCCGGTCAGTTCCCGCAGCCCGGTCAGTTCGTGCAGCACGGTCAGTTCCCGCCGTCCAGTCAGGTTCCGCCGTCCGGTCAGTCGCTGTCCGGTCAGTTCCTGCAGTCAGGTCAGTTCCCGCAGCCCGGTCAGGCCCCGCAGCCAGGTCAGTTCCCGCCGTCTAGTCAGGTCCCGCCGCCTACTCAGGTCCCCCCGTCTAGTCAAGTCCCGCCGTCAGGTCTGGCCTCTGCGTCCGGTCAGGTCCCGGAGCCCGGGCAGGTCCCGCACTCCGGTCAGGTTCCGCAGGGAGGTCAGATCCCCCAGCCCGGTCAGAACCCGCAATCCGGTCAGGCCCTGCAGGCCGCAGAGCCATCGCAGTCCGGTCCGCTGCCACAGTCCGGTCAGCTGCTGCAGCCCCGCGAGCTTCCGCAGTCCGGTAACCCCACGCNTCCTTACCGCCAAGAGGAAGATAACATCAATGATCTCATGATTGAGCACCCTGACCCCGACAAGAAGTTCAAGAGGCCGCTGTATAAGTCCTACCGGTGCGGAAAACTGGAATCAGCAAAATCCCAGTGGAATCAGCCGGTAAGATCACTCTTTATGTTAGCAGTAGTTAATCAGTCTTAAAGAAACGAATAGACGTGACGAACAACTCTCTCGTGTGTTCTTCGCAGAAACTTGATGATCCGGACTGTGCGGATGGAAACTCACCTTCCGCGACGAGAAAGAGAAGACCTGAGACAGCTGACTCCTCATCTTCTGCGCATGCCAAACCTGTTCGTAGTTCTGCTGCAAGGCGCGCGCGCAACACTGAGAGACGTGCCGCCGCAGCCGCAGCTGGAGTGCGCGTCCAGGCAATCGCGGCGCAAGAAGTCTCTGGCGCGGCATCCGCAGACGGTCGCCACGCGTCTGTTCAGTCTGGAAGAGGCATAGATAGTTCTGCGTCTGACACTGCTGCCGTTGCTGCTGCTGCCGNCCGTCTAGTCAAGTCCCGCCGTCAGGTCTGGTCTCTGCGTCCGGTCAGGTCCCGGAGCCCGGGCAGGTCCCGCACTCCGGTCAGGTTCCGCAGGGAGGTCAGATCCCCCAGCCCGGTCAGAACCCGCAATCCGGTCAGGCCCTGCAGGCCGCAGAGCCATCGCAGTCCGGTCCACTGCCACAGTCCGGTCAGCTGCTGCAGCCCCGCGAGCTTCCGCAGTCCGGTAACCCCACGCATCAGTCACCGACCGCCGGTGAGTTCCCGCCATCCCCATCTGTCTGTCAGTCCCCGCAAGCAGGTCAGGGCACCCAAGCCGTTGAGTCTCCGCACGTCGTTGCTCTGAATACTCCACGTACTCGGATCCCGGAAGGCGTTCAGAGCACGCAACCCGTTCAGGCCGCGGAAGTTCGTCAGGCAGCAGAGGTTGCGCAGAAAACTAAAGGTGATCAGTCCGTGCAAGATAATCAGCCAACAGAAGCTGGCCAGTGTGCAACTCACGGGACTACTTGCGGAGGAGTTCCAAACCTGCAGCCGTCTGGAGAACCAACGCCTACTCGGGTACGTTGTCTCCAGTGCCTGAATTTTGTGTAAAAAAAAGTTTTGTCACGTGACTTTCTTGGGGCTTACACGATGCGATTTTCTTGGGGCTTTGGCAGCAAGCTGGAGTGTCCTTTGCCGGCCAGCAGCAGCAGGACTTGTCTGCGTACGGGCAAGAAGCTGGAACTGCTGGTTTTCCGCAACAGTGTTCGAACGTTGTTCAGCCTTCGCAGCAGGCAGATCAAACTCTCTTGGATGAGCTTGTCTTCTGTACGCAGCCGGATACTGCGAACCAGCACGCTTCGGTAACGTCTGTTTACTTAAATGTTCATATTTTTCTGTCACTGTGTGACAGATAGATTGATGTACTTTGTGGAATTGGTATGTGTTTTTGCAGGAAGTTTTTGATGAGCTAACAAACCATCTTGCGAGCAAGTGTGGACAAGGAGTACCCGACGGAACCTTTACTGGAATGATGGCAGATAGTTGTAAACCTGGCGCTGCATATTACCGGAGGAGCCCGCCGCAAACCATCCTGGAGATGGAAGACATTCTTCACGTTGCCAGAGATTACCTGAAAGGCCTACATGACGCAAGCAACAATTTCTGCAACGGACTGGAGCGAGTGATCATGAGGGGCAAGCGCATTGTGGACAGCGGAGGTACGTTGTACAGTGAATGCTGCATCTTACATTGTTTAGGCATATTGGAAGTAATGAACTGATATTGTTTTTTCAATGTGCAGAGTTCACGCAACAAACACTTCAAGAGTGGCACTTCCACGGTCTGCAGTGTCAGGTAATTTCTGCAAAGTTATCTGTAACCTAACTTGTGCTAGCGATGTGCTTGAGCTGATCTACCGTTTGTCCATTTTCAGAGCTTTTTCAACGCATTGGCAAACATAAATCAGACAATGAGGACGGCAATTCCTCTGACCATGGAGCAAGTTTCATTGGAGCAGGGATCAGCAAGTCTCCGCAACCATCCTAGGGTTGCCGCAGCCAAGGAAAATGAAGATGAATCACGTACGCAGGGTAAGTGTTTTCAATGGTTTAGTTCCTTTGTGCTGCATGCAACCGTTCAATATCTGACCACTGACATGTAAATGTGCAGATCAGGGGTTGAAGGGGATGAAGGTGTTGAAGGCGACTACCTCTGAACATATGAAGAATATGCAAGTTCGTTCAAGATTGTCGCGAAAAACTGTCTCAGAACAGAACCAGCCCCGACGTACCGGCCGACTGAAAAAGCCATCAACCCGTTGGGGTGACTGTGAAACGTGGCAACTTCCATTTCAGAAGAAGAAATAGGATACTGCCGTATAGATCTGGCAGATGTACTAGAATTCCTCGTTGTGTATAGTCATAACGATGATGTATCTGGGTATGTCGTTATAGTTTTCCAAAACGTTTGAAGTTTCCAACGCTTCAATCCGTAATGATGAATAATAGAGGGGAAGTTCAAGGGAATGACATAACCTCATGCAAATCCTTACTCTACATAAGATTTTACTTACGCGTA
>SZWC01015910.1:45654-64770 GCA_023375785.1 Penium margaritaceum | reverse complement strand
TCTTTGACGCTGTCCATCTCCTGAGAGAGAAAGGAAGTCGTCGCGAATTGAACTTGCTCATTTCCTCTCACCCTCTCGTTCGCTGGCCGCCTCGGTCGTAAAGTTGCGAACGAGGCGGCCAGTGGCCAACTAGTGCTGCAACTTTCGCGAGGTCACGAGAGAGCCACCGCAGCTCCGCTGGTTCACACTACTGGGTGCATTCCGCCTCTCCAGAGGACCGAAAGTCCGCTGAACAACTTTCAACGGCCGTTCTTGGGAACGCGCGAATAGGTTGTGACGATTCAGGCCACTCAACATGGCCTTCTCCCCAACATTGAAATGCCTGGATAGTCGAGGAATCGAAGATCAGATTGGCCGAGGCTGGACTGTCGTGAGTGGGAACAGCGATTTCACCAACCCACATCCTTCTCCACCCACCGGTGTCGTGGATGGGTGACGGACATCAACGTCGGCAGGGACAACTAAACGATCATACCTCCTGGTTTACAGGCAACTTTGGACGTGTGAAGCGAGGCCGTCGGCATCGTTGGACTTTTCCACTTCACTCAAAGATGTCAATATTTATTTGCGCACAGAAACTATCATTGGTCAGACGACTTCAGCGGACAGTGGCGGGCCCCGGTGAGCTAGAAGTGGGTGGGGATGGCGTTTTCAGCCCACTTTGCCAGGACGAACTTTCCTGGGACCCGGAAATTGACGTTAGCAAAGTGGGTGGGTGGAATCGCTGTCCCCACTCGCAACAAACCAGCCACGTACATTAGGGTTCGAAGGCTAGACCGCCTTTCCTCGAGGAGGAGACTGCTACGGTGTTCCGCAACAATTTTTTCGTATCTTGTATCTACCGCCAATGACGTGGCAGGTCCGTTTCAGACAGATTCTGACACAAATTTGGTTCGGCACGCTACATCTGAGTCGTGCGTGTTTTCTGGCTGTATATTGGAGTGGAGAGAGTCCCGCCCAGGACCTCCACGACAGATTTCCAATATAAAATGTCAGGTTTGGGAGCGAAACCAGTTATGTATCGATACATTTATCAACATTTCAATTTTCACTGCGAAAAACACGACGAATTCCGATGGCTACGATTATCGAGACTTCACCCTTCGGACGACTAAAAAACGAGCTTCCATATTCGGTTTTTTCACCTGCAGTCGCCCAGAACAACCGCGACCACGAGTGACAACGGCCGGCGAGGTTCATTCGCGCAGCAATGGTTGCAGGCTGGAAGCATTTTTCCCCATGTTGTCGTGGCCCTCCTTACCAGGGCTGCCGCCCAGATTAGACGCGCGTACATACATTTATCCAAGAGAGCGCCCAGAATATTTTTCTTCGAGAGGGACCAAGTTCGAAAACCGCTAAATACAAAAAAAAAACTGCGGAACACCGCATGCATTTCCTCCTCTAGCTTCATTAGGAGCTCTGCGAGAGTTTCTGTAAAGATATCATCAGTTGAGTAGCGTGAATGTCACCACGCGCGCGCGCGTTCCCAGGCGTGGCCAATAGAGAGCATGCTTTTTCCGTGAGGCGCAAGATCTATGATTTGTTCTGATCGAAATCCACAGATCTCCGACCTCTTAGTGATACGTTCGTTGGCCTCAAACAAGTAAGCAACCGTTTCAGCTATATTTCTCGTATGAGTAACGTCTACAACTGATTTCAGAAGCTACGTCAGCAAAGTGTCCTCCCAAGTCAGACGAAACCTATCTCGGACAGGTGATTCTCCGAAAACCTGAGTGGTCTACGGCTTCCGATAACTTATGTTCGGCAATCCATGGACAAAGTCGCTCAAAAAGTAGAAATGATATTGAATATGATTTTCACGATTAGGTTTTGGCATCGATCGAAAATGGCAAAAGCCTGCATCAAACCGCGGACGCACGTATAAAGTAGGCTGAGCCAATTGACCGACGTGAGATCCAGGCCGTTCTCATATTCATTCGTTGGATGAAACTAAATCTGACTGTTTTCAGTACGGATCCCGTTTAAAGTTGAGCGATGACCGCCGTCGATCCTATTGCTTGAACGGATAGTTTTTTCGTGGGTATCCAACAGTCCGGGTGGATGGTCTCACCGCAGGGCATTCAAATCGTTGTCAACATATGGCCACCATGGTCCAATGATTTCCAAAATATTCACTTCTCTCTCATCTCATACACCAAATGATTACTTTCCAGCCGTCGTCACTATCTCCATTACCGTACGTCTTACTGCGCGATTGCTTTGAACAGCGCCTTCCGTATCTTGGGCATACGGCTGGGCCGCGTCCGGGACAACCGAAGGGAGTTGAGAGGGCCTAGGGACCGCAAAGCTGCATTAGGTGTCCGCAGCAAATATTCTTGAGAGATGCAGCTTCACGCTGTCAGCACAAGTCGTTTGCGCTCATTTCTCGAGAAACATTAAACAAAACAAATATTATCAATCGAAGGAATATGTCTCACAATTCCTCACCAAAGGTAGGACACAAACGAGGTTCGGTTCGCACGATGTCTTCAAAACTGATATCCATGTTTTTCAAAAGAAGAAACATACAGCTAGAAAGTAAAGCTCAAGCGGATGATGCGATGCGTGGTTCTCTGATTGCATATCAGATCTTCCTG
Organism: Penium margaritaceum; assembly: GCA_023375785.1. Classification (NCBI taxonomy): domain Eukaryota; kingdom Viridiplantae; phylum Streptophyta; class Zygnematophyceae; order Desmidiales; family Peniaceae; genus Penium; species Penium margaritaceum. The sequence continues at coordinate 62,173 of SZWC01015910.1, read as the reverse complement.
CATCCTGTCGTGCGGTCAGGTGCGACGAGCCAGCTTTCGTAACGGTCTCCTCTTGAACATGCACAAGAACTCTTGTTCTGGGCTTTGACTAACACCAATCGTCAAATGACTCTATTCGATTAGCCAAGGATTAAGCAAATTGGTACCCACATAGGATTTGAGGTTCATGTTGAAAAATGCACACGGATTATGTATTGCAGGAGACCCTTGAGGAATTGGGACGTTTCAAGAGTTTTTATTTAGTACTAGGGCAAACTTGTCTGAGGCAATGACCTGACCAGTCGCCACTGAATTCTGCGATGATGTAAACAGAAGGGCATGGAGAAGGGCCTTCTCTGACTTGTTCCCCATTGTAAATGTGACGCTCAGCAATGACCGCACGATTAATCCGCAATGAAATCACATCAGCGCCAAACATCAGCCTCAAGTTAGCTTTCGAGGACCAATGTGTTTCGAAAACATGAAACAAATAAATAAAAATTTAGAGAGGTCAACACAGGCATTTAACCTTCAAAAATATAGAAGCAAGAGATCCTGCAGCTGAACCATCATCAAAGATCAAGTTTGAGCGCCGTCGATGAAGGATAAACAACCAATTCGTTGTTTTGGAAAAGGAAGAAGACCAAAATCACAACGGCGTCAAAGCCAGCCGTCTAACCGTCCAGCCGTCCGGTGCAGTCTATAACGTTGCACATTTTCACCAAAATTGAGCCTCCAACCCATGAATAATCATATAAGCCCAAACGATATAACCATTTGGGAGCATATCACCCCCCCCCCAAGAATAGCGAGGAAAACATGATTCTCTTCTCAATTCATCCTTAGTGGTAATTGTAGTCATACAACTCTTTTTACACTTCGAGAATATATGTATAACATAAAAGGGTTAATAAGGCTTATAAGGGGCCTTAGGAGGTAGAGTTGAGGAAGGTGTTTGATTCCAGGGCCTGGGTGGTCGCTTAAGAAACTCTCCTAAGTTTGGGGCTGATAAAATATTAAGGTGTGCCCTTCTAAATGTATAGCGTAATTTAAGCATGTGAAAACACAAATCAAAGCATTGTCCTTGTCAAAGCATTGTAAACAATCGCAATAGTCCATTTTTCAGTCCTAAAAAGTGGTGAAATTTAATAGACGACTCTACGAATGATGTACCAAATGTCTCTCCATGTGACAATAAATACCCTCCGACGTTTGGCGTAAAACCGCCAAAGTCTGCACACAAAGTGTTGCAAAAGGGCAGAAGGGAATGTATATTCAAATTGGCAAAACCTTGAAGGGCCAGGGAAGAGTAGCATACCCTCCCTTGACCCTCCACTGCCTACACTACTCTACGCTTAACTCTGTCCCATGCAAGTAGAGAGGGTAGTCCCATGCCTCCACCGCACATGTGTACCTGTATTGTGATAACCATCATGTGAATGGAGCAACTATACTATGCGGTGCTTTGCACAATATGAATGAGTGGCTCCCGAAGCCAATACAGGCTCCATCAGGATGGCTATGCTGAGGTGGCACCTCGATCAAGAGCTGAGCAGAAGTGAAGTGGATAGGACGACGGACAGTGAAGCAGTCATCGATCTGGTGATCGATGAAAAAAGAGGATCCAAGGATCCACGTCACTCAGACACATCTACATCGACGGACCACGACTTTGCCATAAGTGATCAAGTGCAAAGAGAAGACGGGGGACTATGGGATGGAAGAGCAGGCGATCAACGGTGCAATGCAGTGACGCAAAAAGACAGCAACCAACACAACTGCCGGCACACTAACCGACACACTGAAAGTCAAAGAGAATGTCGCCGCGCAACTTGTAGACACGTAGTGGGAGCAACAGTGCTACCGCGGCTGCAGATGCGCCAACAGTGCCGTACGACCTCGCCATGGAACAGATTTAAGTCTCCACTGCACTTGTAGTTATCATCCATCAGTCATTGTTTGTGTGGAGATCTTCCAGGATTCAGTGTGTGGAATTAAAGACTTCTGACTCATTTCTATCTTGTGTCACCTGGAGAATTGGTGACTAATGTTTCGTGCATTCTCTGTTCTGCCAAGACGCTTCAGGTGCCAAAGATCCCTTAAACAATTTTCACAAGTGGTATCAGAGCAGGAGCACAGTTGCGTCAAAGCAGGACTAGTTGCGTTGAAGCTTGGCCTTTACTTAACGCTGGAGCATGACCTCCGCTAAATCTGATCAACTTCGTTCGAAGAAGTCGCCAGACATGGCGACAAGTGGCGGTTTGGGTGACAGCTTTCGTCTGACAACATTCGATGGAGATCATTATCGTGACTTTGCTTTTAATGTGAAGATGGTATTTTCGGCAAAAGGCCTCTAAGGCGTTGTCCCTTATTCACCCTCTAAAAATCTGTCTGCCACAGCATCAGTAAAATAAAAAATCCTATGGCGGTGATGACAGGATCAAGCATTTGCCATTATGGCAATGCAAGTTTCAGAACGTCTCAAGCCCGTTTTACGAGAAGGAAATACTGACCTGGATCCAAGGTTGGCTTGGAGAAAATTGGGAGACCGATATGCGAAAGTCACTCTTAGCAAGCGGTGTCGACTATGGGAACAGTTCTAGAAGTTACAAATGGAAGATTCAAGATGTGTTGAAGATCACATCATCCATCTCAAGACCCTTGTTGAAAGACTTCTGGCTATGAACGAACAAGTACCTGAAGACATTGTCATCACGTAGCTACTGAGCAGCTTTCCAACACGATTTGAGCACACCATCAGCTCCATGGAAGCGTTGCAAAATCAAGGACATGTCTTCTCAACCGTAGTTGAAACTGTAGTGAATAATGCTATTTAGACTCTTCAGGCAAGCAAGAACAACGCCGGTGACGCCCAAGGCAGCAGTAGCAACAGCTCTCACGCAGCTGTTACTTGTAGCAACAACTCACAAGGACAGCAAGTGATTTCATCTAACACCTTCAAGCTGACCCTTGAGAGAGTGTGGGATACACTCATTTGCGAAGAAGAAAAATGGGCAGAAAAGAATGGTTCCACTGACAATGCCCTTGCTGCCAGATTCTCTTGATTCAAGTATCACAGAAACGAACAAGAGCATTCATCAGGACAACAACAGCAATAGCATCAATCGTGACATGAGCGGCCCAACTCTACGAATCTTCCCTTTCATCCGTCAAATGAAGGCATAAGATCTACACACAACAACAGCAACAACAAGGTATTTGGTGCACAAGGAACCAGATCACTTTCTCATGTACAATGCTGGCACTGTGGAGAACTGGGACATTTGAACCGCATGTGTCCAAAGGAGACTAGACAACAACTACAACATCAAGCACTATTGGCGCTCGATCCCAGCGTAATCTCAACTCTAGCAGCTGAAGTGGTAGCTGCCCTCAATGGCGGATCTCAACCCCTGTGTACTCCTCGTGATGTTAGTAGTGGAACTAACAATCAGATGCAAGGACCTGACATCTCCGAATTCAACCTTTGAAGCAACAACACTACGAAACTCAAGGATGAAGTTGAATTTGATGAAGTGGCTATGTGTTCCGTCGAGAGCGTGCACCTGGTTACCGCAGGTATCCTTGCTTGGATCATTGATTAAGGTTGTACAAAGCATATGAGCTACAACCGTTCTCGGTTCTCAAAGTTCAAAGAATTAAAACCACCGCGACCTGTTCGCCTTGGAGATGGATGGACTATTCCAGCTGTTGGGCTTGAGACAGTCAAAGTCTGCATCAAAGTCAATGGACACGTGGTGCCACAAGTCTCCTATGACGTTCTGTTTGTCCCAGATTTGGCATCGAACCTTCTCTCTTTCACTCGTCTCAATGACAAAGGTTTTCGCGTCATCTTCATCATTGACAAAAGCTGCAAGGTGTACTCCAATATAAGCTCCAGACTTGTTGCAGATGCCAAGAGAGTGGGAAATTTGTCAATTCTGCCTACCGTGAACGAGCCCCCTGAACCAAATCAACATGAATTTGCATTTATAGCTACAAGTACTGCTAACCCTAAAGACACAAGTACCCGCTGCTCTGACAATCAAGCCAAACTGTGGCATGCAAGACTTGGACATACGGGCCTTGACTCACTCAAGAAGCTCTTCTCTGGTTCTCTGGCCCATTCCTTACCACACGTCACATTCCCAGATTCCCTTGATCTCTGTGAAGGCTGTTTTGCTGGAAAGCACAAACAAGATGCCTTCCTGACCCATGGCGGCACCACCACTCATGGTCGTCTTGAGCTTGTTCACACTGACCTATGCTATGTGAAGAATAGCTCTATTTCAGGCAAGCATTACTTTCTGCTCTTGATCGACGACTTCATCAAATTTGTATGGGTCTACTTCCTCCGACAAAAATCTGAGGCTGCTGAACACATCATCGCCAGGACTCGTCGCATTGAAAATGAAGTGAACACCATTGTGAAGGCTATCCGATCTGACAATGGAGGTGAATTCATATGCTCCACCCTCCACTCCTTTTTCCAGCATAAGGGCATTCAGTATCAACGTACTATACCTCGAACACCTCAACAAAATGGAGTTGCTGAACGGATGAACCGCACCCTCCTCGACAAAGCAAGCTCCATGTTATTCTGAGCAGGTCTGTCTCCCAGTTTCTGGGCTAAAGCTGTCAACACCGCAGCGTACATCACCAACCGTCTCCCATGTAGAAAGCTTGACTACAAAACTACACAGTTTAAGGTTTTGACTGGTCATCGGCCGGAACTCAGCCACCTCAAAATCTTCAGCAGCGTTGCATATTCCTGGATTAATCCTCATCAATGGGAGAAGCTGGGATCTCATACGAGAAAGTGTATTCTCCTGGGATTTGAAGATTCCTGTCAGATCTATCGCCTTTGGGATCCCGTAGCTAAAACCATCATCTGCAGCCGCACTGCCATGTTTGATGAATCTTTTGCTGACCGTTCTCTAGCTTGTGTACCCCCTACCTTAAAGGTTACCATACCTCTGGATACTCTCCCAGCTTCCATGGCTGTTTCCGCTTCTGTTCCACCTGAACCTGTTGAACCCACTAATAAGGTCACTCATGACCCTGTGCCGGATGACCATCCTGGAGTTCTTCCTGCCATTTTTCCCCAACTCCCACCTCTGGCTTCCGCCCAAGCATCACGCAAAAATCAGAAAACTCCAACAGCCTTCCCGCCAAACAATTGGGATGCATCTCAGGAGCCCCGTTGCTCCAGTCATTTGGAAGGCCTTAAGGACATCAGCAATTTTTCCCAGGACCTCTCCACTGAGGTTGCCCTTGTCACACAAGTGGTGGACCCCACTTCATAAAAGGATGCTATGTCCCGAAAAGATGCTGTCCAATGGACAGCGACTGCTGTTGAGGAGATTGAATAACTTCACAAGCAAGGTACCTAGACCCTCATTCCTCGCCCTTCCGATGCTCCAATTCTCACTAGTAAGTGGGTCTTCAAGCTTAAACTGGATGAGAATAAAGAACCTGAACGCTATAAGGACCGGCTGGTTGCTCGAGGCTATACGAAGGATCATGGTGTTGACTACAATGACACCTTTGCACCTCTCGCGAAGTACTCTTCCATCAAAGCTATTCTCGCTATCGCTACCCATTCTGGCTGGTATCTTCAACGGATGGACATCAAGTCTGCGTCTTTATGGTGAATTGACTGAAGAAGTCTACATGTAGCAACTCAAAGGATTTGTGTAGCCGGGGGGTGGGAATTTTGGTGTGTCGGCTGCACAGGTCCCTCTATGGCTTGAAACAGCCTCCAAGGCAGTGGAACAAGAAAATCCACGACTTTTTCATTACTCACGGTCTCACTTGGCTCCATGCCGATCACAGCGTCTATCTCCATAACAACAAGTTTCAAGTGGGGGTCATTCTTTATGTTGACAATCTCATTCTGGTCTCAGCATCTCATGCTCTCCTCACTGCGTTCAAGCAAAAATTGTCTAAGAGCTTTGAGATGGCCGACATGGGGCCCCTCAAATACTACATGGGCATCCAGATTCATCAAGATCTGCATCACTTTACGATCATTGCCATGCATAGCTCCTAAATCAAGAGAATCGTAGATAAATTTGGTTTTGGTGACCGGCATCCTACCAATACCCCTCTCACCACAGACCACCAGCTCACCAAGCCTGTCACACAAAAAGATTTGGCATCTGTCAATGACAGCAAACTATATCCAAGCATGGTGGGATCACTCATGTATGCATCAGTTGGCACTCTCCCTGACCTCGCCTACTCTGTGGGGATTCTTTTTTAGAGATGCCATAACCCAACAAAGGTGCATCTCATCACTGCAAAGAGAAGCATCAAGTGCATGCGCTGTAGTGTAGACCTTTAGATCTGGTACTCACATACTAAGAACGGCATTGTTCTTTAAGGATTGTTTTATGTTGACCTTTCAGGAGATAAAGAGACCAGCAAATCTACATCTGGATATGTTTTCAAACTCTGTGTCGGACCAGTGAGCTAGAAATCAATAAAAACAGTCAGTTGTCACTTTATCATTAACTAAAGCAAAATACATCGCAACCAGTGAAGCTAAACGTGAAGTCTTTTGGCTAAGAATACTGCTTGCAAACCTTGGACTCCATCAAACTGAAGCGAAAGTCATTCACTTCAATAATCAAAGCGTTATCGCGCTCACTGAAGACCCTGTTTTGCATGACAAAACAAAGCATGTCAAAAGGCAATACCACTACGTCCGTGACGTAGTGGCTGAGGGAGAAATAAGGCTGGAATACATCCCATCAGAAGAACAGATTGCAGATATCTTTACAAAGGCACACAACAGAACGCTCCATGAGTCTCTGTGCTAAAAAGTGGGGCTCAACTATGTGTAGGCGACAATGTTGCAAAGTTTTGGGGGGCTGATTTTTAATTCATAGAAGCATGACATCAAGGGAGGGAGTTAAGAGGGAAGTCTCCATCCCCCAATGCAAGGATTGGATGGGAGACGAGAAATGAGGGCAAAAGTGACAAAAATATTTATTTAGATGCAAAGATCTGGGGGGGTTGCACTTAGTCCTGCACTAGCATGTTTCAGTTCTTTATTTTTCTCGTTGTTTCTTTGGCTCAGGAGATTGGAACATATGGGGGGGAATGTTGCAAAAAGGCAAACATAAATGTATGTTCCCATTGGCAAAACCCTGGAGGGCTAGGGGAGAGTAGCATACCCTCCCCTAACCCTCCACTGCCTACACTACTCTACGCCTAACTCTGTCTCCTGCAAGTAGAGAAAGTAGTCCCATGCCTCCACTAAACATGTGTACCTGTATTGCAATAACCATTGTGTGAATGGAGCAACTGTATTATGCGGTGCTTTGCACAATATCAATGAGTGGCTTCCGAAGCCAATACAGGCTCCATCAAGATGGCTATGCTGAGGTGGCACCTCGATGAAGAGCTGAGCAAAACTGAAGCGGACAGGACGACGGACAGTGAAGTAGTCATCGATCTGGTGATCGATTGTAAAAGAGGATCCAAGGATCCACGACGCTCAGACACATCTACATTGATGGACCACGACTTTGCCATAAGTGATCAAGTGCAAAGAGAAGATGGGGGACTATGGGATGGAAGAGTAGGCGATCAACGGTGCGATGCAATGACGCGAAAAGACGGCAACCGGCACAACTACCGGCACACTAACCGGCACACCTAAAGTCAAAGAGAATGTTGCCACGCAACCTGCAGACGCGTAGTGGGAGCAACAGTGCTACCGTGGCTGTAGTAGCGCCAACAGTGCCACAGGACCTCGCCATGGAACAAATTTAAGTCTATACTACACTTGTAGTCATTATCCATCCGAGTCACTGTTTGTGTGGAGATCTTCCAGGATTGAGTGTGTGGAGTTAAAGACTTCTGACTCATTTATGTCTTATGTCACCTGGAGAATTGGTGACTGGTGTTTCCTGCATTCTCTGTTCTGCCAAGACGCTTTAAGTGCCAAAGATCCATTCAACAATTTTCACACAAAGGGCCATGAATCTACTGATTGAAATGCCCACTCACAAAGTTTGGACACTCATGTACATGTGGGAAGTAACACTTTTTTCTCTTCCTCGCAATATCGTAAGATGACAGAAGCCAATGACGGCTCCAGTAGTCATCGATGAAAACATTGCCATCTTGTATATTGTTGTATGGCTCCCAATTGTTTCTCCTGGCATTGTAGTCGTGCCACTTCACGAGATATGTTTATATCTTCTCTATAGCACCAGGTTTCCAAGATGAACTCAATGTTATACTCAATTTCCCCATCTAATTGACTTTGGGGTAGAGTAGCAACATCACGGCTCACAAATCCATTGTTGAGTCATGGATGTGTGTGAAATTGCTTACCTGAAGAGGTGATAAATCAAGATGCTTTCACGCATACAAAGGCACGCGATGACTAAGGTTGACATATGCCCATGCTTAACTATCACGGTTGTCTTCTTTGTAGAATTCAATGTTTAAAAATTCTAGTAAGGAAGATATTTGTGCTACGATGTCACTTTACTAATCTTTCTATCCTCACCTTTGTCTTTGCAAGAATCGACCTTGGTTCCTACCAATTGTAGGAGAAGTCGCAAAGAAGAACGTCAATTACACAAAGTTTCTTCCGATCATTGGTCATGTTGGTGTGGCAAAACATTCCTCAACATACAACCTCTATGGAACAATTTACACATTATAGTGAACTGAATAGCTGTGAGTTCAACGGTTTAAAGTTGTCTCCAATTCAATTTTGGAGCTTGCATAAGATTGTCTGAAGCTCTTTGATGCTCTCATTGATCAGCTCGATGTCTACGGCATTTTGAGAAAAAAACATTATAATTAGCAGGATCCAAGAGCCGTAACGTGTCATCATTTTTACAAAAGACCACTGGTGTATGTCTATCCTTGTTGTTGATGATCATGTATGGAACACCATGCAGGAGGAAAAACTACAAAATTTCCTCGCCATGCCGTTGGTAATTCTTTTTAAACATTTTGCAATCCTTGCCACCACCACAAGCATGGCACGACAACCCTATGGATTGCCTTGGATTGTTGTTGTAAGGTCCATGTTGATTGGTAACAATAGATATATTGGAATCGGAAGAGGTTGAAGCATTCCTTTTCACCTCTCAAGAATTTTTGTCGTTCAAAGCTATCGTAGATATGGTCCCAAATGTGACATTTTCCAGCTTTCTTAATGTCTTGTCCTTTTAGAACTCTCCATATTTACTGGTATTGTATAACTCATCCAAAAGCAATTCATTTCAACTCATTGTTTAGTAGAACACAAAATTTGCAAGTCAATCAGTACCTCCATTACACATTCTCGAACTAGACATTGGACTTCATGTGTATTCTAAGCTCTTTGGAGTTTTCGTTAATCATCTAATTTATAAGCACTTGTCGATAAGTGTATCTATGAGTGTATTCCACCATGTAAACATCTTTCACATAACATCCAAATGAATGTATGTTAGCACGTCCACATGAAAATTTCTTACTTAGAATGTAGTCTATAATAGGCTCTATGTGATATGTAGTAATTTGAAAGAACCATCCATGTTCACTAGTTTGTTCACTTCCCAATACACTTTTTGATACACAATTTCACGAATGAGTTAATTGGTCATACATGACTCTTCAACACCCATTATAGACAGGCTCACAAGGTAGAGGTCTTGTTTGACAAAAAACATGTTTATCTGAGATAGAGATTTTGATAAAAACTAAGATCATACACAATATTTGTTTCTAAATGTGACTAAATTCTATATCATGGTCAAAGCTCAACTAAAGAAAATCCATCCACCAAGTTTTTCCACAGCTCAGATTTGGCAAAGACTTGAAACACTTCATTAAGTGGTGGTTGGTGGGGAAACACATGGTCTGCATTCTGCATACAAGTGTCATGTCTTGAATGTGTGCATGACCACCAATATTATTTTTATGCAACATGTTATGTAGCCTTGATTTGAAATACTTCTCTTAACATAAACATGACTGGTTCTTCTCCACCATAATAACATTGGAGGACAATGGCTATGATTGCTTGATTGAACATGTTACGGGCCATGACGTAATACACCGTTGGATGTGCCATATGTAAGGCTTGTGCAAAGGTAAATGGTTTATTTATGTTTTGCTATCTTAATGCATTTTGAATGGAATGTTTTGGATTTTCCTTCTTTTGAATCTATGAATTAGATGGAAATTTTGTTTTTGAATAATTTTTTTGATCTCAAATGTTTGACTTTGTGCCCATTAGGTACTTTGATTTCAACCATAAAAGGTAGGTCATGTCCTCATACCCTCATCGGTTTTGTAAGCATAAAAAGTTCCAATGACGAGCTAGGTAAGCAATTTCACATTGCCAAACTTCATGAACATTAATATGAAAATTGTGTTCCATCTAATGAAATTACATCAGATTTTCAATGATCAAGAAACATATTCAAATTGAACTCATGAAGACGTGTGGTGTCTGTCGAAACTCTCTTGGTAGTTTTACAAGAGATTGGAGAAAAGCACTGACATGCGAGGAAAACCGTCACAATCTGATAGTATTAGCTACACCTTTCCAAGAATTCACTGATTTCAAGAGTGAGGGTTGTTATCCACTAAGCAACGAGGTTCTCCACTTTCTTTGAGTCCATGGTTATTAGTCTGCTAGCAATGATGTTGCCCAAAAACTCAACAAAAGAGCAGCCAAACTCTCAATCTTAGATCTTTCCCTATCATGTATCTCATTTAAAAATCTTAAGAAGTTTTCTACGGATTCCATTATGCTCCTTTGGGGTGAATCAATCACGTGGATGTTATTTAGATTAACAACAAGAAATTCATCAAGGAGCAGCCACAAACATTGACCATGGAATCCATAAATGTTTCATTGGAATTGTTTGTCAAAATAACATTTTCTTGACCTCATGTTGTCCATTTCTAGTGTAAAATGATGTGTATGTCCTTAATTAATGTATTTGACTATTTTCACTATGTTGTTTGTCACAGTAAAAAACATTTTACCCCTCGGAGTTAGGCAAAATGTTCATATGCTCATGGAAAGAAGTGTCAGTTTTTATGGTAATGTTGTTCCACACCCAATAGTCCTTCCACCTTAGTATCTCAACAATTTTATTTCTTACAAAATGTATAAGAGCGGCACGCGGTGACTGAAGTAACATGATGAAACCTCGCCGAGCGTCTTGTCCACCTAGATTTTTAGCTTTCTGCATTTTTGGTTGCTTATTTTATAGGTATCCTTGACCATCGTTATGTTGTAGACATTTAGGTCTATTAGATGATGGATGTAACGGTGTTTAGGTTGTTCATAAAAGAACCTCCTTTCAACCTCCTCTATGAGAGATGTATATTCCTTAAAAATGGTACAAAAGTTAGAGATGTTAAGGGCGTTAGTAGTAATCATGTCACAAGGACTACTGTAATCTCCTGTACTTTGTGTAAATCCACATGGACAAGCCACATTATGCTTCTTGTCGGTCGTACAACTCGGCCACATCAATTGATATGGGGTATGCGTGTCATCATGTGATTGTTGGACCTTCCTTTTGCTACTACCTTCCTTTCTAATTTTTGTCACCGTTTTTATGTTGTACGTTCCTTGATTAGAAGCAACATTGATTTTTTTGCCATTTTTGTTCACATAGAATGTCTTGGTACTCTAACCTACATGGGGATTGTACTTGTACATAATATCACGGCTGATGATAACTTTTGGTTGCTCATTACTCGAGTCGATTAAACCATTATTGTGTTTTTTCTTCCTCTTTCTTAAGAGATTCCTTTGCAAAGTCGATGGATTTTAAATTTTCTCTAGATGGTTTTCCCTTCAAAAACCCTTGAACAAGTGCAATATCAACTTGTAACATGTATTTACTGAAAACCTCTCTTGTTTCATGCCATCATAATCCCTGTTACGATTGGCACTCCTTAGGGATATGACACCATCCTAATCGTGGTGGAAAGATGTTTAACATTCTCTGATTCCATTCTCACATGGACCCATGTTATTGCTGAAGAAACAACATGGTTGCTCTTGGACTACATTATGGGTCTCCATTATTGGCGAACTGCAATCATCAACGACAGAGAAGGCCTCTTCATGAGTTTGTTTTCGCATGAACTAATGAGCACTTATGGCACATTGATCCGGATATCACTAACGTTCCACTGTTATACAAACAAGCAAATGGATTAGCGCAATCAAATGGTTAAACAGCTCCTCCACTCTTTACGTGAGCCCCATGGCACTAATTAGGTAGCTAAACTGAAGACTACCATACAGTTCAAGCACTTCCATCGCAACTAATAGAATTACGTTTGAAGTCGTAGATGAGAAATTCCTTGCCACAACATTTGGATTGGAAAGTAGAGAAAAATCCTTGTGGTTGTCATCCGTTGGAGGGAATTTGCAAGTTTTTTGTAGTAAACAAGGCAAACCCTTTTTAGAAGTGAAGGAACCATGATGTAAGAGGCCAAACAACATTATGACGATGACAGGTCATGCAGAGGCGATTGTATCCTCCCTTCAGTATAATTATCAACCTCCGAGGACATCACTTTACAAAGTTCAAACCACGGTGCGTGGGAACGTTTGAGATCAAGAAAATACAAACACATGTTATTGCTTACCTTCGCCTACTAGATATTATGGTATCTTTTCCTTTCTTCTTAATCAGCAAGCTACAGCAACACACGATCTCAATACAATTTTTCATGGCCGGGATGTTACTCCTCCACCCTTGGTGTAAGTAGATGGGGATATCGAGTATGTAATTGATGATGTACTTGGATGTCAACGCCATGGACAACGACCAAGTATTTCGTTAAGCGGCATGGCTATGACTTGACACATAATATTTGGGGGCTCGAGGACAGCCTCCAACACGTCAATCATCTGATGGACGTTTACTTTCGTCGTCACCGGCTTGTGGACGCTAGTGCACCAAAAAGTGGAACCAAAAAGTGGGGAAAGTATTACTTCCTTGATTTACAGGTTTGCCTTAGCTCCATAAGTAGGCATTTTGTCATTACATGTATGGTTAAATGCCTTTTGACCTTAGCATTTTCTTGTGGTTTGGCTGAGGGCACTTTGTTGTTTCGGTCCAAGAGTTTTCAATAAATTGAACCACCTTCTTGAAGGGTTAACAAAAGTTTTACAATCTATAAAGATGTCTTTGTAGTGTTCTTTGAATTTTCGAGAACGTTGGATCTTTATAATGATGCACCTTGACATTCTCAAAGGCCCCCAACTTTTAAGCGCATGTTTTGAAGCAGCCACCCATGACGCGAGTTCGCACGCATCGCTCATTACAAACGCTGAGGACCAAAAATATGCCCCATTCTTAGTCTTGACATTCTATACATGTGTTTGACACACTAAGTATTTGTCATCAAAGTACACGTCCTGCTTGGCACAAAGTTTTCATATGTTTCTATTCATGAGAATGTTTTTCGTTGGTCACCTCATTCTTGAGAACCAGCAATGTTCCTCTTGGCATAACAATGTAAAGACCCTTAGTTTAACCACGAGGCAAACCGTGAAGAACTTTTCTAAAATGGTTTATTGTGATTTGTTTATGAGTGAAGACTAGAGTGATGCCAGGTTTGAGAGACCTCACATGATCGATTCCTTGTCAAGCTCGGTTTTCTACGATGTAAGGTATTCGAGAACAATTAGTTGATCAAGTCGTGCATAGAGTTTGCTTTTGGCAAGCCATCAAAATTGAGTTATTACAAGCATGGTCCGCACACACTATATTTTAGCGGCAAACGATATGCATATGAAGTGAAGATGAAGTCCGACGACTTCAAAAAAATGTAGAATGAGATACAAGTGAATAAAAACATATAATAAAGTTTAGGGATATAAGGGGAACAAATGAACGCCATGGAAAAATTAACAGATTTTTCTCATAAACAATGGTTGAGTTTTATTTATTCCTGAATAAAACTTGCAATGGATGGAATAATTTTTACAAATGATTATCCTCTAAAAGATCTCAATTTGTTTTTTTAAAGACGAGTACAAGTTAAAACATAGTACACAAAAGGTCTTCTACAAATAGAACGGATATGTATAGAATATAGATATAGAAACATAGAAAGAGATGTAGATATGGATTAAGATGAAGATATGGATAGAGATGTAGATGATTAAAAAATATATGTGGATAAAGATATTGATATAGATGTAGATATAGGTAAACCTATTAATTGAAATTGAGATAACAAAAAATATGATTTTATTGAAATACATTCGAGTAGAATTCAAGATAACATATACATCAAAATATGAATCAGTATATGTACACTGTAGCTTATGCATATGTATGTGTATATACATACACGTGAATATGAACATAGATTATGGTAGAAATAAACATACACATATCGATAAAGGTAAAGATAAACATTTACAAATAGAAATAAACATATAGGTGTATTTTGTTACCAATACATATATGAATACATGTTTTAGATTTGTATAAAAAGATGGAAAACTAGTTTTACACATATATATATATATAGATTTCAATATATTTATGTACGTATACAAATATCAATGTAAATGAATGATGATGTATATAAACATAGTCTTGGATATATATAGAAGCATTAAAATAGGTGGACGGATTTTTATGAATATCCCTAAACATACACGATTATACTTGGTTGTACTAAAAGATGTATATTGATTTCGAAACTGCAATTGATATAGATGATACTTGAATTTTGATTTATATCGGTAATCATTTATGTATCTATATGTTTTGGAATGTTTGTATCTATATGCATAATTTAATTAGTGCTTGTATCTGTATTTGCATTCATATTTCCATATATATATGTATGTACATTGATATTAATAGTACAAAATGTTAGCTATGTTTACATGTACATACCTATATCCACTTCCACATATATTTATCTTGATCTAAGATGATAATCATATCTATAATCAGACATGTAGACATGTTTATCTATGTATTTGTGCATATATTTATTTTTGTGTTTTTAGAAATTTATATTTCTATGCATACCAATATCGTTTCATGCTCATAGAAAAATGTACATTTACATATGTATGCATGATTTGTTTTCTAAATGTCTTGATTCATATCTTTATTCACATGTTTTCCTTAACTTTAGTTAGATGTATGTCCATGTATACCTGAAATTTTGTTTCAGATTAAAGTTTTAATTTTTATTGCATTTTATATTAATGAAATTGTCTATATTTCTATCTTCATCTGAATCCATATCTATGTCAGTTTTTATGCACAAATTTGTATCTTCATTTATATTTACATCTCCATTCATATTCCTATAATATATCATTTATAGTTAACTCCTTCACATGTTTTTTTACGTTTAATGAATTTTCACTCATATTCTTCCTAGTTTTACTAAATCTAGATCTTGATAATGCTGATCATATGCAAAATGTATCCCATATATTTAAATTTAAATTTAAGGATATGAAAGAATCAATCAATATTAATGATAAGATGTATTCATCTTTGCACATCTTTGATTTCTTCTCCCTTTCCCCCCATTTTCTTCTTCATTGTGAATGCTCGATATATGTTTTTTTAAGTTGTCGGATTCAGCCGAGGCTTCACAGAAATATGCTTTGCTATGGAAGGATTGTGCGTGGGGGTCATGCTTGTAATGGCTTATTCCCTGGGCTTGCCGAAATCGAAATTGATGCCCGGCTCGATAAACCGACTGTTCCCGAAGACTTGGCATCGCTGACAACTGAACTTAACGAGGCATCATTCGTGTCTGGTCTCCCGAACCTGGCATCGCTTTTGTCTTCATTATTCGTTTATTTACAGGTGATGTATCAAACATACGTGGGTGAAGAAAGAGATGTAGTTCGTTTTTTCGCCGGTCTAGCAAACTGCACGCCCTCGGTCGATCGTCCGAATGATGTCCGGCGGATGATCAACCGACGTTGTGTTGTTTGCAAGCTACTCAGCCGACGGCGAGGTAGTGCAGCTTGGAGGCAAATCGCGGCACGCCAACCCGACTCCTTGAGATAAGTCGAAGACGACAACGAAGACAGCGTCCTTCCAGCAACTCAAATTCTTCAACCAAAACCTTGGACAACTTGCGGCACCGGCCGAAGCGGTAGGACGCAGCGGCAGCGTCTGCGGCATCAGCAGCACGAAAAGCAACCGCAGCAGTAGAAGTCGCAGCTGCTACAGCAGTCTCAGCATGAGCAGCTGTAGCACTACAAACAAAATCACAGCGGTACCAGCATCAAGGGCGGCAGCAGGAGCAACAGCACGAGCAGCAGCAGCAGCAGCAGCATAAGTAACATCATCATCATCATCGTCGTCGTCGTCGTCGTCGTCGTCGTCGTCGTCGTCAGCAGCAGCAGCAGCAGCAGCAGCATCATTGGCAGCATCAACAGCATTGGCGGCTGCGTCAGAAACGACGGCAACGCCAGCAACTGCGGCAACTTCAGCAACAGCATTGGCGGCTGCGTCAGCAACGGCGGCAATGTCAGCAACAGCACTAGCAG